>MJUU01025837.1:0-17903 GCA_002080025.1 Modiolus philippinarum | reverse complement strand
ATATATATATATATATATATATATATATGTGTGTGTGTGTGTGTGTGTGTGTATAAATATATATATATATAAAGCATATGAATATAAATGTAGCAATAAAGGGTTAAGGCAGTCAGTTTACATGGTTTATAACTTTATACAGGATTATTATGCACATTTTTGTATTGGAAAGCGTTATCAGTTATTGTGAATATATTATCAACTATTTAGTGAGGATTAAAAGGAATATTCATCTGGACAATTATTGGTGGACTTTAGTGAATTATTAATTTGATATTTACTTGAACGTTATTATTGTCAGATAAGTTACTATATATTTATTATGTAAAATAATTATTTTTTGTCAGTTGTCAGTTGGAGAATTTTTAGAAGCCAAAAAGGGATGAGTTGACTATTTTCGGAAAACATTTAAAATTAAATGTCAAATCTGAAATGAGAAAATTTGAAATTCAAAATGTGATTGCAAATTATTTGGTCGAAGAAGACATTTTTTATGAATCTGTTTTGGAAGCTTTTGGCGGTCAAACACCTGAATTGGAAATTAAAAAATTAGAAATTCAAAAAGAATTAGAAATTAGAACATTAGAATTAGAATTAAAAAGAGAAAGAGAAAAAGAAGAAAGAAAGCATATCTTTTTCAATTAGAAATGCAAAACAAAATGGAATTAGCTGAAAAGAATCAACATGTTCTCACAATTCTCAGACATTTGATGTTTCTTAAAACATCAGGTTGGTCCCTCCTTTTCAAGAGCTTACTCAACCAGCGGCGTAAATCAAATGTGGATTCCTAAAAATTCCAAAGATCTCCTTGAACATCTATCCTCAACCAATCTTACCCATTGTTATAGCATTCAAACTTTTGACTTTCTACTCTTTATACAACCCTACCACACAATAAACTGAAAACAGTAACTGCAGATTTAACACATCTATGTTTCTGCACTAAAAATGCAGAACGCAGATACACTTATTTAGTAATAAAAAAAGACAAGACATATTTTGTTAAGAACCACACTGATTCAAACAAGAAGTACACTGAGACTGACGTAATCAAAAATGTTAGAATTTTTGATTGGCAATATTTTTGTCGAATTCGGAGGTCGTGTTTTTCCAACAGACAGTAGGGATTCCTGTGGGAACTAACTGTGTGCCGCTTTTAACTGACCTTTTCCTTTACTCGTACGAGGCCATGTTTTTACAAGGGCTTATTCAAAGAAAACAAAAACATTTAGCCCAGTCGTTTAAGGTAGATAAACAGTAATATTCATATCCATGCGATTTTGTTGTAAGTAGGCACAATTGAAGAACCAATCCTACTTACCCGAAATCTGTAATAAAAAGTGTGGGTCACCATGCTTGCTTCTTCTAGAATTGGGATCAAAGTTTTGCTCATTTTTTGCCATTTGTTCACCATAATTTCCATAGAATGCACGGGGAAAATATGGAAAGGCAAATTTGAGCTTAATAGAAATGAACTTTTTATCCTTGAGAATTTTATGTATTTTTGTGAACAAAAAGTTTATGATGTAATTTATTGGTTACAATAATAAAATGTATATGTTATTATGCTTTTAACGGAGATATTTTGCAAAGTTTCCGGATTAAACGTTATTTAAGGGAAAAGGGAGAAAATTCGAGGCAAACTAAACGAAATTTGACGTTTTACATTTGTAATTCAATTATGACGTAATAAAGGAGAAGCCGTCATATCAGTGTTCCGGCACTAAAATCAAACCTACCCCGTATCTGACTCTTTATTTTTCTAATTCGCGATTGAATTGCGCAGCGCACCAGTGTTTATCTACCTTAATTTCAGCTTCCGCTACATAGACGACGTACTTTCTCTTCATAATCCTAAATATAAGGGGTATTTACATCAGATATATCCCAATGAGCTTGAAATAACTGAAACAAATACTTCAGCTTCGTACCTAGATCTTATATTGTACATTAACGGAGACGGACGTTTAAAATCTAAGCTATATTACAAGCGTTATGATTTAATTTCCCAATTGTGGACTTTCCCTTTCTAAGCAGCAATATACCTACCTCACCAGCCTATGGAGTGTACATTTCACAGTTGGTTCGTTACTGTCATGCGTGTATTTTTACAGTGATTTTGTTTTAACAGAGCAAATCACTGTCCCAAAAGCAGCTTAATCAGAGATTTGTTCAACCTATGTTAATTTCATCCCTTGAGAAATTCTATGGCCGTCACCATAACATCATTGAAAGATATGACGTGTCAATATCCAAAATGAAAATGGGCATTTTCAGCTAGATTCACGTCTTCCCGGAATTGACTACCAAATTTCACATTTTCCTGGATTGACTCACTCACAGTGTGACAGGTGCTCTAAACAGAGCAGGACATGCTTTCCCTTCCGGAGCACCTGATGTCACTCTTAGTTTCACTGGAGTTCACACTGTGTTTGCCTTTGTTTTGAATGTTGTGATTTCTATTTCTGTGCTTTGTATCTGTCTAACGTCATTGTTTTCTTTGTCTAACGTCATTGTTTTCTGTTTTCTTGTTTCGGCCATGTCTTTGGACTTCGATTTTTTTTTTAATTTCACTCCTTTATTCCTTCGGTATTCTACTGCCGTTGTTTCAAGAGAAGGATGTTGAAAAATATTCTCTGAATTTTTAGAAAAAGCTCAAAATTTAAAGTGACCAAAACAAAATTGGTCAATGTTATCACAGAGTGTGTTAATTGGTAAGGCCAGGGAAATTCACACTGAGTTGTCAGTAGAACAGGCTTCAGATTATGACATTGTTAAAGAGTTGTTTCTTTATGCCCCCTTCACATACACGAATATTTCTTACGAATCTTTAAAATTTAAAAGATTCGAAAAACTAAGATGAATGCTTGCAAATAAAACACATTTATAAGTGAATTGCGATTACTTTACGATGAGTTGCGAGTATGAACGACCACTTGACGATTAACTTAGATCGAAAGCGATGCAGTTGCGATAAAAATTTACGTATTGTTACGAATAAATACGAGCGGAATACGATTGCATAGGATTTATCTAAGAATTCTTGCGAGCACAAAACGAATTATTGCCATTTGATCCGAGGTTTTACGGATAATTTACGAATTATTTACGATAACTTAACGAGTTTTTCAAATATCTGAGAATTAGTTACACAAACAGCAACATTTTTTTCCTTTTCGGTAACATTAACCTATATAAATTTTCGACTATATAATCTCGTTTTATTTTAAAATACACATTTAAGGAAACGAATAATGTCCTGCCTAAATATAAACTTTATATTTTACGAAATATTCCTCGAATTTTTCCCTCAGCCACAGGGAGAAAAGGGGAGAAAATTGACATTATCATAACTTTTCCATCAAACCTTTAGAGGGGGATACATCTCAGATTGAAATGCCGACCCAATCTTATTACCACATCGTTAAAAATCGTAAAATATTCAAATCTATTTGGAAAACACTCTTAAAGTATTCGCATAAATTCGTAAAATGTCGCGCCACTGCGTGTTTATCCATAAATCAATCCGTTGTTTCATAAAACTCCTGTAAACTACTCGCAATTATTCGTAAATAAATCGTTAAATATTTAAGGAACCATATTGTCCACGATTTATTGTGAATGCTTTACGGTTTATTGCCATCGGTTAACGATGACTTACGAATTGTTAAGATTGGTTTGCTAGCACCTTACGGATGAAATAATTGATAAAGATTCGTGGGCATTCGTGTAAAGATTTTTGACATGTCAAAATATTTTGATGTCCTCGCACGAATCGACACCAATATCTGCCAATGTATACGAGCTATCTATGAATGTCAGAGAGTTAGATACGCATGTATGCGAACGACTACGAATCTATCATTCATAAGGATTCGATTCGTAAGAAACATTCGTGTAAGTGAACGGGGTATAAAGCCTAGGAACTGGTCCCTAAAGCTTACAACCAAAAAGTTAGGAATGCAGAAAAAAAGAGTGACCAAACCTATGTAGAGTTTGCAAGAACAAAAGAGCAACTATTTGCTCTGGTTTTAATTGAAGAATTACAGAGGTGTATTAGTACTGTCATTTAAACTTTTATTGATGAACAAAAAGCTGAAACTTTGGAAATTGCTGCACGGTTAGCTGATGATATTTCATTTACACATAAAACACATTTTTTAATAAACCACATGCATATTTCAGAGACCATATTAATTCTACAAATATTTCATGAAACCTACAAATGATGTAAATGGTAGGCAACGTCCAGTTAATAGCTCGTCCGAGTCGTAGCCCTCCTCACAATTACAGAAGCTATTTAAGTCGATTTCTTGTAACTTTTGTAAGATGGAAGGCCATTTGATATCTGACTTATAGGTTAATGCAAACGAAGAAAAGTGAAATTAAGCCAAGTGAATTTGTTGAGTCATCACAATTGTTGCCTCATTTTGGTACACATGTGCATAGTTTTTTTTTTATTTAAAGTCTGTCTCTGATTCTGTTAGTAAGGTCGAGGTCAAATCCCATCTAGTCCCATTATGAAGATTTTTTTAACCATTTATCAGTGAGGGTTTTGTGTCATTTTCGAGTGAATTTTGTAATTCTACCTCGATTCGAATTTTAAGAATAACTGGAACCTCACAGTCTCATTTGTTGGCAGAGACCCTGCCGTTTGATGATGTTTCTAGTACTGGTAGAAATGTTCTTATTAAAAAGGTAGAATCTTGTGGTTAAACTGCTGTTCCTCTCCATAATGTTATTTGTCTTCAGATATTGTTTCTTGACCTGTGACCTTAGGTATTAAGTCATCACATCATGGCCCTTTAAAGGTGTACAACTTCTTCTTGGTAATAATTTAGCTGGGGATAAAGTTCAAAGAAATCCTATTGTGACAGACAAGACTTCTTTCGATCAAGTTCCTGATTCTGCTAAAAAAGGAGTTTTCTGAGTTCTATCCTGCCTGTGCAGTTACTCGTGCCATGCGTGTGTTGAAGCTCAGAAAGTTGATGAAAATAGCAGTGATGGTTTTGAATTATGAGTCAGCTTAGTGATGTAGTTTTCAAAACAAACAAGCCTTTTGGAGTTTTCTGAAAGTTCATTGGTTCAAGGTTATGGATTTTCTATGTCTACATTTAGCAGTGAGCAACATAAAGACCCTGACATTTCATGACTTTTTAACAGGACTTTTGATGAAAATGAATTTTTGCAGGAATATGTCACTATTTTCACCAAAACTGGTATTCTTATGCGTAAATTGAGACCTTCTGATGTATCTACTGATGCAGAAAAGACAGCAAAGTATCAAATTGTACTGCTAAAGGTGTATAAAACTGAGATATTAAAAATGGCACATGACCCTCCCTTGTCAGAACACTAAGGTATTAAAAAGACTTACAACAAAATTTTTATTTAAATTATTTCATTTTGCTTAATCTTAAAAAAAATGTCTCCAATGACAGCAAGTCTTTTCATGCATGTCAGTTAGTATGGAAACCAAACCAAGTTATTCCAAAGCACCTCTGCAACCAATACCGACTTTTGAGGAGCCTTTTAATAGAATATTAATAGACTATGTAGGTCCTTTAACAGAAACTAAATCTGGTAATCAGTACATGTTAACTATCATGTGTGCATCCACAAGATTCCCTGAAGCAATTCCGTTAAGAAATATAAAGACTTAGACCATAGTTAGGGCTTTATCTATTTTTTTACTTTTTTGGCCTACCTTAATCCATTCAATCAGATCAAGCTCAAACTTTATGTCAGGTATTTTTCAACAATTAATGTTAAAAAATGGATAACAGGAAACACCTACAATGGCTGAAAATTATAATTACATGCAACAATTTGCAAGGGAACTACACAAGAAAAACACGTATAAGACAAAGACAAACGTAGACACCGATAGGAACTCGGGACAGCCGGACTTGGTACCGGCACTAGCAAAAGCCAGCGGTAGGGTTAAACCAGTTTATGGGCACCCAAACCTCCCCTTTGTCTGTCCCGTTTCCCTATAGTATAAAAACATACGAATAAAACCCAATACAGGCAGACTACTAACTCCATGACCACAATCTTGAAAGGAGAGAAAAAGACAGTACGTAATTTAGGAAGAGGGTCAAGGGGTGCTCGCCGCTAAACTGCCTGCTAGCTCAAAGAGCCTAGTCTGCTGGTAGAAAACTGTCGCACTACGGAAGAAAAATCAAACTCAAAATTTCCCGTAGGGTTTGGTCAAGAATCATCATAAATTTCAGTAGACAACGGCAGTATCGGTGAGAGGCCAGTATGTGTTCACAATTTTCAGGTCACTAGGTCTCTAAGCTAATTTAACGGATGCAAGCAGAATATCTTGCCGGTATCCCCTATTACGTAAAGAATGTAAGTTACGTCCCAGTTTTTCTAGATTTTTAATCAATTTCTGGCATTTTTTAACAACATTTCCGTAACATTGAGGACTAGAAATGCCCATTGTAATAAGCCGTTTACGAGTAACGCCATATTTAGATATAACATGTTCATACCTATTACAAAACTTCTTAAATATATTCAACAACTTATGAAATCTGTAACCCTGATGTAAAAGTTTGGCTGTGATAGTATGGTTACGTTCATTGAAATCATCAAGAGTAGAACAAACTCGTGCGAATCTTACCAGTTGAGAAATATACACCCCGTAGGATGGAGCAAGGGGAATGTCGCCGACAAGAAAAGGGAAATTAGTAATAGTGAAATCAAAATCATCCCTTTTATCATATATTTTGGTTTTGATTTTACCAGAGTCAATAATGATAGTCAGATCCAGAAAAGGGCAACATTTGGAATCATTGTTAGCCTTATTTAATTTCAGTTGTTGTGGATAAATAATGTCTACATAATCTAAAAACTGGGGATTATCAATAGTAAGGATATCGTCAATGTACCTGCTGTTATCATTGAAAATAGAAATAAGTTTATCACTGTTAGGTATGGTTGCGTTTTTAAGTTTTTTCATGAAATCTCGTTCGTAACAGAAAAGAAAAAGATCTGCAATGAGAGGTGCACCATTTGTACCCATGGGAATACCTATGTCCTGTTGATAAATAGTGTTTCCAAAACGAACAAAAATATTGTCCAGCAGAATATTGAGTGCATTAATCATATCATCACATGTCCAGGAACAATAATTATTATAGGTTATATTAGAGAAGAATCCTTGGTTTTTGTTAGAGCAAATGAACTGCAGACCAGAAAATTTAAAAGACCATTTAATAAGTTGTCCCAACTTGGATTTAATCAAATTATGTGGAAGGGTAGTATAAAGTGTAGAAAAATCATAACTGTCGATAGATGAGATAATGTATGAATTAGGCATTAAGCAATACAGATCATCTGCATATCACCCTGAAAGTCAAGGCGCCTTAGAGCGAGTGCATCAAATCTTTGAAAAAATGTTACGGACCTACTGTTTTGACACACAGAAAAATTGGGATGAAGGAATTTCTTTTCTTTTATTTGCTGTAAGAGAAGCAGTCCGGGAATCATTTGGTTTTAGTCCTTTTGAATTAGTTTTTGGACATACAATTAGGGTCCACTCAAACTTTTAAAGAATCCATGAAAGGTAAGTATGAAAAAAATTCTGTAAAACGTATTTTTTATCCTTGTGATACAGTACTTGCATTACTACCTGTTCCTGGAAAGCCACTCGAAGCCATATATTTTCTGTCCATATATTGTTGAGAAGAATTGAGTCATTCAAATTATATTATTAAAACACCTGACAGACGTAGACATATAGGGTTGTGTTATATAATTATGATAAAACCTTATATAGATAGAAATAGCACAAAAATTGTACATTTTGTAAATGTAGTTTGTGTTGAACCTGACAATTCTAATAATGACTTTTGTGACGCGTTTGATTCGCCATCTAACATACCGAAGCTGGAAATTTCAAAGATTCTTCAAGATTTGGATTCGAAGCTTCAACATTTACCAACGAATCAAAAGGAACAGTGAATTCAGTTACTCCGTGATTTTGAACATTTGCTTCCGGACATTCCGACATGAACTGATAAAATATTTCATGATGTTGATGTTAGTGATTAAGTACCGATTTAACAACACCATACTGACTGAATCCAATCAAACAAAAGTACTTGCATGTTGAAATTCATTATTTCGGTGCTGACCCGAAAGCCGATACTATTTGGAGCCTTACAATATCTAAATTTTTGTAAATGTTGTTGAAAACTAAGGAGTATCTCCCTCATGCAAAGCTCAGTCCTTAGCTGATTTTGGCTTTACATTCAGATCATATTGGTTATTTGTTCTCTCTCAGTTTTTAAACATCTTTGAGTTTATGGTCTTCCAAACGTTTGGATTTTATCTTCACTGAAGAGACGTGAGTTGTCGAGGTGCGCATATGCGGGGTTTGAATTGTCAGTGACTTCGGTATTTGGTCATTTGTTAAAAAAAATTACTTAATTGAACCTAGCAAATACAATTGCTACTCGCCTTGTATTCTAGTGCCAAAACCTGATGGAACTTATCGTATGTGTACGGATTATAAAAAAAATGAAATGTGTTACAAAAACTGACACATTGATGACTATATTGATTAAATTGGAAATACTAGATACATTACAAAAATAGACTTGTTGAAAGGATTTTATCAAGTTCCTCTTACAGAGCGTGCAAAAGACCTTTCCGCTTTTACTACACTCGATGGACTTTTCCAATATAAAGTGATGGCTTTTGGCATGAAAAATTCGCCTGCAACTTTTAAGCGTCTCATCACCAGTGTTATTTTTGGAATTGATGGTTGTGAAGAATACATTGATGACATTCTTATATATAGTGAGACTTGGGAAGAACATTTTAAGATACTTCGAAATTTCTTTGAAATTAAAGCAGTGCTATGTTTACAGTCAACCTCTCCAAGAGAGAATTTGGATGTGCTTATGTTAATTATTAAGGACATGTTGTAGGTCAGGGTCAGGTAATACCTATTGATGCTAAAATAAGTGTTATTTCTAGTTTTTCTAACTTGAGAATAAAAAACAATTGATGCGTTTTCTAAGTATGGCTGGATATTACAGAAAATTTTGTCAAAACTTCTTTTCAATTAGTTAGCCTTTGACTAAATTATTGAGAAAAAATGTAAAATCCATTTGGTCTAAAAGTTGTGGTGAAGCATTTGAAGAACTAAGGGCCATCCTAGAAAGTGCGTCAGTCTTAACAACATCTAATTTTGATTGTCAGTTTAAATTAGCGGTAGATGCTAGTGATGTTGTTGTTGGTGATATTTTATTACAAGAAGGTCGAGAGGAAAGAGACCATCTAATTTGTTATTTTTCTAGAAAATTTAATAAACACAAGAGAAATTACTCCACCATTGAAA
Organism: Modiolus philippinarum; assembly: GCA_002080025.1. NCBI lineage: Eukaryota > Metazoa > Mollusca > Bivalvia > Mytilida > Modiolidae > Modiolus > Modiolus philippinarum. The sequence continues at coordinate 8,542 of MJUU01025837.1, read as the reverse complement.
AAGACTGTTTATCTCTCATTTTGGCTTAGGAACATTTTTAAATTTATGTTACAGCTTCAATTCAGCATATCATTGTATATACTGATCATAAACCTCTTAAATTTATTCATGAAATGAAAGATAAAAATCCAAGACTTTTGAGGAAGAGTTTCACTTTGCAAGTTTTAATCTAGATATAAGGCATATTAAAGTAAAAGATAATGTCATTGCAGATCCATTGTCAAGAGTTTGGTGAATTTCATAAAACCTCAATGTAAATAAATTTGTTTCTTATAACATGTGTTTCATTGCATTCAAACATTTTCTTTTGGGGGAGGTGTTATAGGTAATTAAATATTGTAAATATTCCGAAATGAATTGTGTTCATGGATTTTATTTTTAGGGCCTAAATATTATGCAATTTATCTGGCCAAATTATGTAAGTTGTTTACAATAAACAATAGTAAAGGTTGTCAGACCTTAGAACATGTAGAATTTTCTAGAACATTGACTTAATATTTAACACATTGGAAAAGTCTAAATTTTCCCTTATTTATATATATAAGTCATATGATTGTCTGTTAATGGAGTGTTTTTTGTACGGTACATGTTCATGAATATTCTAGTTAGATTTTATGTATAAATATAAGGTAGCGACAAATGGTGAAGGCAGTCAGTTTAATAAGTTTATACAGGATTAATAAGTTTATACAGGATTATTAGTTGTTATATTTTGCTGACATCAATTTACAATAATTTATAGTTTATTTCTACCTCATAACACCACAGAACAACAAGTTGCTTTGCATCAGCATAACTGCAAAAAACTGTTGACCGTGTACTATGCTGAATAGCGGTAATAACAAAAATACCGAACAGAATTATCAAGGACCAAAGACAATATGGCCAAACGATAGGCAGGATGAAGTAAAAGGGGAAAAAATGTCGACCGAAATGGTCCTTACTTGGCAAATGCATTTCAGAAGCAATGGTGCTTAGTCAACTTCCCTTTTCTATGTAGCAACATCAAAACAGCGCCGGCATATGGAGTTTACCTCTCCCAGCCCATTCGCTACTCAAGGACCTGTGGTCTATACAGTGACTTCCTACAGTGATTGATTGCATAGGTGAACTATTGTCATTCATTGTCACCTGAGTTTTTGATGTGTAAACACGGGAAAAATATAATTATTACTTTTCTGCAAGCGGGAACAAAGAAATTTTCATATTATCAGAGTAACAAAATTATTTTCATATATGCTGATGGGGGTATCTTAAGTATGTAAATTATGAAAAAGAAAGGATATGGGGTAAATGTCAAGGAGACAATATCCTATATCCGAGTTAAAACGACCCAAAACAAAGCATCTAGGGCTCACCGTACGTTCTTCAACACAGTGAGGAACGTCACACCATATAGCAAGCCCTAAATGGCCCAAAAGGTAAAACGTGAATAAATCAAAGGAAACAAACCACATCCAATAACCCAAATATCAAGAAACTAAAATTTTATAGGAAGACACGGACAAGCCAATTACCAACATATTCCTGACTTGGGACAGGCGCAAATAATGTGGTGGGGTTAAACTCGTTTCCTTGGATCCAAACCCTCCACCTATGTGTGTGAATGGCTAAAAAGTAAATACACAAAAAGAGTCACAGTAAAAATCAAACTAGAAAAATGTCCAACTTATCAAGACGAGTACCCTTACAATGAAGTACACAAAACATGAAAACAATACACACAGGTACTGTCCGGACAAATGCTCGCAGTTAGTGACAGCTAGGTAAGGACATCGTTTCCGTTGACTATGATATCACGCCTTCTTACATATGAAACCTCAATTGATATACTTGGTATACCAACATCATCAATTACGAAAGAAGTACATGATATTGTACAATGCCAAATACTGCCAATATGAAAAATTGTTTATTTCACTTTGTATGTCAGTGGGCGTGATCCCGTGCAAAGATTGAAGGATTTTAACCCAGACGGAACGAGTTCCAATCCCGACCATTCAGTTAAATTCCGATATTTAATATGCTTAAGCTACCCCCATCAATAATATGTGAGAATAATATTGATACTCTGATTACATGAAAATTTCTTTGTTCCCGCATAAAGAAAGTGCTTAACTAGTTCTGCCTGTAATATCTCTGAATTCGAAGTACATGTACAGCCAAACCTCACTGCAGGGAGGCAGGTTCGTTATTCAAATTTTTAATTCTAACCCCGTCTGGGTTCTTATTTTAGACTCTTGAATTCATTTATCACGTTTGACCCTTGCATTTGCGAAAACAATCGCGATCCGGGGGAAATTAGCAAGTTCCCATGTTGACTTATATTTATATACAGCTTCTTTTGGATGACACACAAAGACATCTCAGTTTCTGATTTGGTTTGTGTATTCCCTGCAGGTATTTATTGTTTCATTTCATAGAGTAGAGTAGAGTAGACATTTAATATGGAACTTTGGATTTTTTTCCTCCCGACTGCTCCAGATCCATCAATTGTGAGGCTCAATGGGTAGGGGTCGGAAATTTACAAACCAATCTTCGGTCTTGTACACCCATCTGAGGGGGTATATTTCGGGAACGGTTTTTCAATCTTTAGATTCTAGTTGCGCTGACGAGATGTAAATTCATCGGAATAGGCTTATCTTCAACAGTGAAATTCAAATGTAGTTTTGCGTGTCACTCAAATTGTAATGGTCAAATTCCTCAGTGGAAAGATGTTCTCGATAATATTAATCCCCAAACTCTAACTCAGTTGGTATTTTACATCAGACGCATATAATTTTTTTCTTCAAGACCTGTTTAAGCATATTTTCATGCTTATCCTGAGGAACATATAAGATTGCCAAGTTTGTCGCTGTTTTTAGACGTTATATATTAATTTTTTACACGACTAGTATTTTCTTCTTTAAGAAGATCCTTAGAGTTTATTCCGCCTCTTAGCTGAGTTTAGGTAATTATCGATCGACAAGAAAAAACGTCAACAAATCATACCCTTCTTTTGAATGACACACAGTCATCTCATTTTCGGTTTGGATTGTGTATTCTCACCGGTTATTTATTTCATTTCATTTCATATAGTAGAGTAGAGTAGAGTAGATATTTATTTTTGTTTAATCCCACCTGTTCCAGCGAGATCCTTCAATTGTGGGGCCCAATGGGTAGTGCCGGAAATTTACTATCCAATCTTCGGTCTTGTACACGCTTCTGAGGGTATATATTTCGACAACGGTTTTCAAATCTTTTGATTCTAGTTGCAATGTCGAGATGTTGATTCATCGAAATGGGCCTATCTGTAACAATGAAATTCAAATGTAGTTTTGCGTGTCACTCAAATTGTAATAGTCAAATTCCTCAGTGGAAACATGTTCTCGATACTATTAATCCCAAAACTGTAACTCAGTTGTTATGTGACATTAGACGCATATAATTTATTTTTCGAGACCTGTATAAGCATATTTACATGCGTATCCTGAGGAGCATATTAGATTTCCAAGTTTTTCGCTGTTTTTTTTACGTTTAAACGAATTTTTAACACGACTAGTATTTTCTTCTTTAAGAAGATCCTTGGGAATTATCGATTGACCAAGAAAAAAAAACCGTCAACTTTTCATACCCCTCTTTTGAATGACACACAAAGAAATTTGTTTTTGTTTAGTATTCTCACCATTTATTTATTTCATTTCATTGTGTAGAGTAGAGTAGAGTAGACATTTAATATGGTACTTTTGATTTTTTCCTCCCGACTGCCCCAGCGAGATCCATCAATTGTGGGGCCCAATGGGTAGAGGCAGGAAATTTACTACCAAATCTTCAGTCTTGTACACCCTTTTAAGGGGGTATATTTCGGCAACGGTTTTCCAATCTTTAGATTTCATTTGCACTGACGAGATGTAAACCTTCGAAATGGGCCTGTCTGCAACAGTGAAATTCAAATGTAGTGTTGCGTGTCACTCAAACTGTAATGGTCAAATTCCTCAGTGGAAACATGTTTTCGATAATACTTATCCCTAAACTCTAACTCAGTTGGTCTTTGACATTAGACGCATATAATTTATTTTTCAAGACCTGTATAAGCAGATTTACATGCTTATCCTGAGGAACATATAAGATTTCCAAGTTTGTCCTTGTTTTTAGACGTTATATATTAATTTTTTACACGACTAGCATTTTCTTCTGTAAGAAGATCCTTGGGAATTATCGATTGACCAAGAAAAAAAAAACGTCAACTTTTCATACCCCTCTTTTGGATGACACACAAAGACATTTCAGTTTCTGTTTTGGTTAGTGCATTCTCTCCAGTTATTTATTTCATTTCGTTTCATTTTATTTCATTGAGTAAGCATTTCATATGGAACTTTGGATTTTTTCCTCCTGTCTGCTCCAGCAAGATCCATCAATTGTTGGGCCCAGTTGTGTTTTTCAAGACCTGTATAAGCAGATTTAAATGCCCATCGTGACAAACATATAAGATTTCCAAGTTTGTCGCTGTTTTTAGACGTTATACATGAATTTTTTACAGGACTAGTATTTCCTTCTGTAAGAAGATCCTTAGTGCTTATTCCGCCTCTTAGATGAGTTTTGGGAATTATTAATTGACAAAAATCTTTGGATTCTAGTTGCACTGACGAGATGTAAATTCATCGAAATGGGGCTATCTGCAACAGTGAAATTCAAATGTAGTGTTGCGTGTCACTCAAATTGTAGTGGTCAAATTCCTCAGTGGAAAGATCTTCTCGATAATATTAATCTCTAAACTATCTAAACTCTAACTCAGTTGGTCTTTGACATTAGACGAATATAATTTATTTTTCAAGAACTGATTAAGCATATTTACATGCTAATCTTGAGGAACATATAAGATTTTCAAGTTTGTCGCTGTTTTTAGACGTAATAGATGAATTTTTAACAAGACTAGTATTTTCTTCTTTCAGAAGATCCTTGGAGCTTATTTCGCCTCTAAACTGAGTTTTGGGAATTATCGATTGACAAAAACAAATCCAAAAACACGTCAACTCACCTTACCTTTCTTGTGGATGACACACAAAGAGATCTCAGTTTCAGTTTTGGTTTGTTTATTCTCACCTGTTATTTATTTAATTTCATTTCATAGAGTAGAGTAGAGTAGAGTAGAGTAGACATTTAATATGGAACTTTGGATTTTTTTCCTACCGACTGTTCCAACAAGATCCATCAATTGTTCGGCCCAATGGCTAGGGGCCGGAAATTTACTATCTGATCTTCGGTCTTGTACACCCTTTTAAGGGGGTATATTTCGGCAACAGTTTCCCGATCTTTAGATTCTAGTTGCACTGACGAGATGTAAATTCATCGAAAAGGGGCTATCTGCAAAAGTGAAATTCAAATGTAGTGTTGCGTTTCACTCAAATTGTAAAGGGCAAATTCCTCAGTGGAAAGATGTTCTCGATAATATTAATCTCTTAACTCTAATTCACTTGGTCTTTGAAATTAGACGCATATAATTTATTTTTCAAGACCTGAGTAAGCATATTTACATGCTTATCCGAGGAACATATAAGATTTCCAAGTTTGTCGCTGTTTTTAGACATAATAGATGAATTTTTTACAAGACTAGTATTTTCTTCTTTCAGAAGCTCCTTGGAGCTTATTTCGCCTCTAAACTGAGTTTTGGGAATTATCGATTGACAGAAACTAATCCAAAAACACGTCAACTCACCTTACCTTTCTTGTGGATGACACACAAAGACATCCCAGTTTCAGTTTTAGTTTGTTTATTCTCACCTGTTATTTATTTAATTTCATTTCATAGAGTAGAGTAGAGTAGAGTAGTAGAGTAGAGTAGAGTAGAGTAGACATTTAATATAGAACTTTGGATTTTTTTCCTACCGACTGTTCCAACAAGATCCATCAATTGTTCGGCCCAATGGCTAGTGGCCGGAAATTTACTATCCAATCTTCGGTCTTGTACACCCTTTTAAGGGGTATATTTCGGAAACAGTTTCCCAATCTTTAGATTCTAGTTGCACTGACGAGATGTAAATTCATCGAAAAGGGGCTATCTGCAAAAGTGAAATTCAAATGTAGTGTTGCGTTTCACTCAAATTGTAAAGGACAAATTCCTCAGTGGAAAGATGTTCCCGATAATATTAATCTCTAAACTCTAATTCACTTGGTCTTTGACATTAGACGCATATAATTTATTTTTCAAGACCGGTATAAGCAGATTTACATGCTTATCCTGAGGAACATATAAGATTTCCGAGTTTGGATTTTTTACACGACTAGTATTTTTTTTTTCCTTTAAAATGATCCTTAGAGCTTATTCCGCCACATAGCTAATTTTCTGGAATTATCGATTTACAAAAAAAACGTAAACTCATCATACCCTTCTTTTGGTTGACACACAAAGACAACTAAGTATCTGTTTTGGTTTGTGTATTCTCACCGGTTATTTATTTCATTTCAATCCATGTAGTAAAGTAGAGTAGAGTAGACATTTAATATGGAACTTTGGACGTTTTACTCCCGACTACTCTAACGAGATCCATCAATTGTGGGCCCCATTGTGTAGGGGCCGGAAATTTGCTATCCAATCTTCGGCCTTGTACACCATTCTGGGGGGGGGGGGTATATTTGGGCAACGGTTTTCCAATCTTTAGATTCGAGTTGCACTGACCAGTTGTAAATTCATCGAAATGGGGCCTTATCTACAACAGTGAAATTCAAATGTAGTGTTGCGTGTCACTCAAATTGTAATGTTCAAATTCCTTAGTTGAAAGATGTTTTCGATTATATCATATCCTGAAACTCTAACTCAGTTGGTCTTTGATTTCAAACTCATATAATTTATTTTTCAAGACCTGATTAAGCATATTTACATGCTTGTCCTGAGGATTAAATAAGATTATCAAGTTTGTCGTTGTTTTTAGACGTTATTATATATATATCGGGGATGGGGTCAATTAGATTGAAAAGTAATTAATTAAATTACAATTACTTTAACAAAATGCTCAATTAAATTACAATTACGAGGAATTTGGAATGAAATTAATTAAATTATAATTACTTTGGAAATGTAATTAATTAAATTACAAATTACATTTGAAGCCAGCATTTTGCTTTTATTATTGTATTTTCAAAAGTTACTTATGCTATCAAATGAAAAGTATTCTACGAACCAAATTGGAAAGCATTACATACCTATTATTGGAAAACTAATAAACTACCAAGAAAGTTGACCAATGTTATTACTGATTAACTTTATCTACATCAAATGTTCAAATGTATTGTCCTCTAGCCTAGACATATCAGACTCAGAAGTTTATCGATTCTCTCTACTGAAGGGTGGTTATTGACTGACTGGCTAGTTAACTCAGTAATATTTGGAGTTATATTTTGAATTCCCTCAATTTTTGTTTGATTGTATTTTTCATTTCATTGTGTTTTTAAAAAGACCCGGATAGGGAATGAAATATTAACTGTATTATTTGTGTACTGTTCACTTTCGTCTATTGTTTGATTATATTCTTCTCACAAAGTGTGTATCCTGTCGGATCCAGTACGTCGGGAATTTTGGTGTTGTTGCTTTGTTTTTAGATGTTTATATATATATATATATATATATATATATATATAAATCCCAAGTAGCTGCCACCCTCGACACTGTGTAAATGCGATCCTACACGTACTTTCTACCCGTATACGTCTGTCATACACTTATCCAAGAATTGCCCTTCAGTCGGAAATTTACTCTTACGAGTTACTCTTATCGCGGAAATTGTAATATCTTGGAATATTGTTCAGTGAAACATAATATTCCATGTAGATTGTTCTGATATGATTGACAGTTAACTAATACATATTTTTGAGGCACTCAGCATATTCGTATTATAAAAATTTACATAGATATTGAAAAATCATTCTTTGCAAAGGTGGAATGTATTTGAATTTATATTATATGAGAAACAACGGCAGTAGAATACCGAAGGAACAAAGGGGCGATATTCACAAAAATCGAAGTCCAAAGACAAGGCAAAAACGAGAACACAGAAAACAATGATGTTCGACACAAAAACAATGACGCCAGACAGACACAAAGCACAGAACCAGAAACCACAACATTCAGAACAAAGGCACTCACAGTGTGAACTCCATTGAAACTGAGAGTGACATCAGGTGCTCCGGAAGGGTAAGCATGTCTTGCTCTGTTAACAGCACCCGTCACACGGTAAGTGAGGCATATATGTTTTTGAAAGATCTGTTAGGTAGCTGATTGGTTAATGTCTTTTGCTAACCTTGAGACAAAACCAATTAAAAATCATGGTACGTTTTACTTCTCTAATCCTCAAACAGTACCAAGTTAAGTGTTGGAAAGCTTTTGTAATCATCAAGTATTCAAACATGGACAAAGACAGATCGGTATAACAAACATAACTAACAAAGACAAAAACTAAAATATAACTAGACAACACAAAAAACTAATGCAGTCACAGTGTGAACTCCCATAAAAACCGAAAGCGACATCAGGTGTTCCGGAAGGGTAAGCATGTCCTGCTCTGTTAAC
>MJUU01025835.1:12904-26102 GCA_002080025.1 Modiolus philippinarum | reverse complement strand
GGGCCCGGGCCCCCCCCCTTAGGTCGGAAAATATTTAAAATTCCTAGGGGTTTTTAAAAAAATTGGGTTCCGGGCCCCCCTTTTGAAAAAAATATTGGTCGGGCCCCCCTTAGCAGAAAGTCTGGATCCGCCACTGTTTTAGGTTTTAGGTCTAATGACTAGGCATTAACTTAATGCCTAGGATTTAAGCTTAATGCCTAATTTCAACTATTGCCGCTAACATATATATATGTCATGTAATTGTATATTTTAAATGTATATATGTCATGTAATTGTATATTTGTAAATCAACGTGTGACACATTAATAAAATAAATTTTATTATTATTTTTATTAGTATGAGCTGATCAGTCGAATGAATTAATTGCTTGATTAAATCAATTTTAAGTATATACAAGCAGATTCCTGCAACTTGTTAGTTTAAATAATCCAATCAATATATGAGGCCGGAACTACTTTCAAATTGGGACCGGATTTACTTGAGGCCGGAACGACTGGGGACGGAACTACTTGGGGACGGAACGACTGGAAAACTGGTGCACAAGTTGGATTGATAATTGGAACAGGAGTAACAACAATTGGTCAAATCCTAACAAGGATTATTTATGCTATGTTTGGCTTAAATCTATTCAGTGGTTCCCTAAAAAATCTTGGTATATATTTCTCTTGGGGTCCAATGTTATCCCCAAGCTGGGGGCCATGTTGGATGAGGAATAAACATCATAGATAGATTTTTTATTTGATCAAATATCAACATAATAAACAACAGCATTACATCAATGTTAAATAACAATATACATATTAAAAATGTAACATAATATTTTAAAAATGTGCTGATATATGATCTGGATAGCCCATAAAAGCCATATGGCTTATTTCCAATGGTGTCCATTTTGTGACATTCTTTAAACATCAGTTTATTATAATAAGACTTCACAACTTTGGCAGGTTATAAAAATATAGCAAGATAATTAAAATAAACCACTAAAATATACTTACTTTAAGAGACAACTTATGGTTCAATAAAAAATATAAGAACTATTGAAATCATTACTTTCTTTATTGGACAGAAAATTTTTCACCCCATTTTAAACGAATGTATGTTTCTAACATTTTTCAGATTATTTGGCAACATATTCCAGTCTTTTATAGCATTATGATAAAATGTTAAAGTCTGTTGTCCTTTAGCAGATGGTATAAAGAAATTATATTCACTTAATCTTGTGAAATGTGTATGACAATCTTTAATTTTTGTAAAATTTTTATGCATGTAGTAAGGACTTTTATTATAGTAAATCTAACTCTATTTTCAACATTAAGAAAATCAATACTGTTCAAAATTTCAAAATTTACTGAACTTCTATTTCCCATATCTTTGATAAATCTGACTGCTTTATTTTGAAAAACTTGTAGTTTATTTTTTAACTTTTTACCCAGACCAGAGTACCATGCTGAACATGCATAGTCAAAGTGACATTGTACTAATGCTTAATATAACGTTTTCATAGATTCTATCGAAAGACATCGCGCATGTCTGTAAAGGAACTTCAGTCTTGCATTTACTTTTTGTAATATATTTTCAACAATTGATTCTCCCGACAAAATTTTGTCTATATCTAAACCTAAGTATTTCACACTTTTTTGAGCTGAAATAGTATGGTTGTTACAAGTAACTTGAAAATGATAAGTTTTTGCAATTTTACGCCTAGAACCAAACAAGATACATTCGGTTTTCCCAAGATGCAAGGATAACTTATTGTCAATAAGCCATTGACTGCAAGACTGGAGTTCCTTTCCAAGTTTTTTTTATATAACTTCCGGGCTCCCGTGAGAGTACAGTATTGTGCTATCACCAGCATCTAAGTAACAACACTTGGTCAGCACCTCAAGTATCATTTATGTCAAGTTTGGTTTTAGTCTATTCAGCGTTTCATTATAGAAAATATTTGTATGCATTTCCCAGAAGGTCCAATGCAAAATTTAAATTAAGTTCAATATTAGCAGCCATACTAGATGACAGATTGGCAACAAAGTAACAACACTTAGTCAGCACCATACCACTATCATTCATGCTTTGTTTAAATCCAATCGTCATTTTGGATGAGATGCGGACTTCCCGAAACATTTTTCAAAGGGGCTAACCGTCTATTGTGACCAGGTTTGGTTCATATTGGACGAGTATGTTTCAGAGAAACAAAAAATCTTTGAAGGTGTTTTCCTATAGGCTACAATGTTTAACTAAGTTCTCTGCTAGCGGCCATCTTGGACGAGGTTGGGAATTGAAAGGGGAACAACCAAGGACTATCGTCGCCAAGTTTGGATAAAATTGACAGTGTTGTTTCGGAGGGGTAGATCTTCAAATGAATGCTTTCCCATTGGGTTCGCAATGTTATACTTTGTTCCCCATTGGTGGCCATACTGGATGTGATGCCCACTTAACGGAAACTACTAAGCATTTTTCTCATAGCATCAAATGGTAAACGAAGTTATCCGTAATTTGTGTGAATTTCCTTTATCTGCATTACCTAATATATAGTCAGTATCAATGAACAGGCCGTGATATAGAAAATAACGGACGACTGTCAAGACGTCACGTGCACTTTGCAATGTGTCATGTTCATACGCATTATAGGTTGAACTGATGAATAATGGGTAAACTATTTCAATTAAGAACGTAATAACCATTTTAAAACAGAAATTAACGAAATACAGGACATTTTGTGTTTGTTGGGGACTTTATCAAGGCGTTTATACGTATCAATAAGTAAGTAAGTAAGTGAGTAATCTTCAATCTTGGGCTAACGGGCTTACTTGATACTTGTCGTTATAAAGTCTTTATAAAAAAACAAAAATGAAGATATAGCAATATAAAATTTCGATTTTTACATAGATTATATAGTAAAGTTTCGTTAGCTTCACCGCTGTATTGGGATGCATGATTAAAATCCGCATTGGGTGTCGTATAGAAGGCTAAATTTCCTGCCCCTACCCATTTCTCCCCTTTTCCAGTGGCAATCAAAAGTCGTTGCCCCGGTTGTCCCTTCCACCTTTATTTCTTTCTTCTTTTACTTACAATTTGTTTTGAATTGATTAACTTGTTCTCGTCCTGATATAGCTGAAATATTGCTCATTGGACGTTAAACTCTAACTAATCAATCAATCAATCTAATCTGATTGGTCAATCCAGTACTGTGATGTCATTCCGGATAAGAGAACATCCCATATTTCCCAGCTGGCAGTCATCATGAAAGAGGTTGAACAACTTGACCATGTTCCATAAAATGTTGGCGTTGAAATGCTGAACATTTTTGCAATTTAAACTTGACCTCTATCTCTAAGATTTTTTTGAAATACAAGACAAAGGGTATAAAAGTATGAAATCACCAAACACGAAAAAAAAAATGACCAATAAAGGACCACAACTCCTATATGGGTACTTCGATTTTCTTCAAAATTTCCATGTGGGTAGATCTTGACATGTTGAACATTAATTTTTTTCAATTCAAACTTAAATTTACAACCTTTATCTTTTATAGCTTAATTGGTAATAAAAAAACATAAAAATTTTGAAAACAGACAAGGGGCAACACATCTAAGATGGTGTCATCAGATCATTTTACCGCATGTCTTTTATGGTTTTTGAGTTTCCGGTATATGACAAAAACTGCAATTTACCCCTGTCCTTTTTTAAGCAATGGCTGCCATGTTGTTTGACCTAGGACAAAGAAAACTAGACATCTGAGAGATGGCAGCCATCTCTGTGGGCCCAGCTGTATATAAGCGCAAATTTAAGTGTGTGTGGACACAATACAGGTGTGGACACAGTACAAATGTGGACACAATTCTTTCATCAAGATATAAACAGAATGTAATATCCAAAAGCAATAATATGACCTTGAAAACAAAGGTCAAGGTCAAAGGTCACAACTTATGGTCTATCACAAATCATCTTGAAGTGATCGATCTACATGCATAATGTCAAAAGCCTATCTTTAAAGACAAAAAAAAAAGATATAGCCTGCACACAACTTGTCATTAGAAAAGCAAAAATCTGACCTTGAAGACAAAGGTCAAGTTCAAAGGTCATCAATCATGGCTGATCTATCTACATGCAAAATATCAAAAGCCTATCTCAAAAGACAAAAAAGTTATAGCCCGGACCCTACTTGTCAATAGAAAAGCAAAAATCTGACCTTGAAGACAAAGGTCAAGGTCAAAGGTCATCATTCATTGTTCATGACACATCGTCTTGAAGTGATCTATCTGCATGCAACATATCAAAAGCCCATCTCAAAAGACAAAAAAGATATAGCTCGGACACAACTTGTCACTAGAAAAGCAAAAATCTGACCTTGACAACAATGGTCAAGGTCAAAGGTCACCATTCATTGTTCATGACACATTGTCTTGAAGTGATCTATCTACATGCAAAATATCAAAAGCCTATCTCAAAAGACAAGAGTTATAGCCCGGACACGACTTTGTTACGGACGGACGGACTGACGGACGGACGCACGGACGGACGGACAGAGCGATTACTATAGGGCGTCTGCCACATAGTGGCGGGGCCCTAATTACAAATTTGAAACTAGATGCCCTAGCGATAATACAGTTGAATTTTGGTTCCATTTTGCCCAGTGGTTTCAGAGGAGATTTTTTAAAAGTGAGTTAACAACGCACGGACCACGGACACCAAGTGATGGCGAAAACACACCCTGGTACAGCCAAACGAGCTAAAAAATAAGAAGGTTTAGCAATGTATTTGTAAAATGAAATGTCGTCAACGGACTCAATTCAGAAATAATCTACTGGACCAAAGTGTAAACTCTTGAAATATAAATATAGCAGGGAATGAGGGTCCCTTTCTCAAATATATCCTAATCCTCCTAAGTTTTGAACTTTTGCCTTATCTATGACTAGTTTAAATTCATCAAAAGTGAGCATGTTGACTGGTACCTTCCACATATCACTCCTGCAAAGTTTGGTTGCATTTGTTTTAGTTGTTTCAGGGGAGAAGATGACAATGTGATTTTCCGATAAGAGTCCAATGTTAAAACTATGCTGGCAGCCATGCTTTTTATCAGATCGGAACTAAACAAGAGCTGTCACCGAATGGCAGCCAGTTATACCCCCGCTCATTGAACCCTGAATCAATATTGTAATGCTAATTTAAATTTGTGTGGATATAATACAGGTGTGGACACATTACAAGTGTCGACACATTACAATCATTGGCACAGTTGCAGTGATAAAGTTACCGTCAAACAGGAAGTGGACGAGTTATTGACTTGAAAAGGGGATACACGATACAACTCATCATACTAAAGCTCAAGACCAAATATCAAATAATTACTACATACACAAGCTGAGAAATCCTTGATGAAAAATTTCAATATATGGCTAAATGGGAAAAAATCAGAGTTATCACCAAACAGGAAGTAGCTGAGTTAACAACTTGAAAATTGGCGACACGATACAACTCATCATACTTAAGCTACAGCCCATATATCAAATCATTACTACATACACAAGCTGAGAAATCCTTGACGAACAATTTCAATATATGGCAATAATGGGAAAAAATCAAAGTTATCGTCAAACAGAAAGTAGATGAGTTACAGACTTGCAAAGGGGAGACACAATACATCATACTTAAGCTTAAGACCAAAAATCAAATCATTACTACATACACATGCTGAGAAATCCTTGACGAACAAGAGCTGTCGCCGAATGGCAGCTAATTATACCCCCGCTCACTGAACCCTGAATCAATATGGTAAGTGCAAAAAGTAAATGTATGTGGACATAAGACAAGTGTGGACACAATACATGCATTTACACAGTTGGATGTGTCGTTGCCAATGAAAAGAGTGGCGAAAAAGTTCAACTTGGAAAATGAAAGTAAAAAAATCCTAGTCTGTAAATAGAAAGTAGTACAGCAATATGGCTGAAAAAGGGAGATACAGTAAAGTACCCTTCAAAGAAGCTTCATACTAAATATAAAGTAGCTGTCATGTGCAGTTCCTTAGAAAAATGTGACGAAAAAGTCACAATTTTGAAAATTAAAGTAAAAAAGGCACTAATTTAATTTTTCACAATCGACTCAGTCCTGTTGCTTACTGAATTTTACTGTTGTTACTATCGTTTTTTTATTTATCACATTGGCTAGGGGGAAGGTTTGGGCCCAATAAAACTAGTTTAACCCCGCCGCAGCAGGTTTGCGCCTGTCCTAAGTCAGGAAATTTATTAAGCCTTTGTGTGTCTTGTCTGTTTTCTAGTTAGTTCACTTTATGTCTATCGGAGTTTAGGATGATGCTTATTTCGCTGAACTTGATTACTCTTTATTTAGGGGCCAACTCCGACCTACCGTTGGGTGTGGGGTTTCCTCACCGTTCATTGAAGATCTTATGGTGGCTTTGAGTTGTTATTGCTCCCCTTTGGGTCGTTGTCTCTTTGACACATTCCCCGTTTCCCTTCTTTTTACTAATATGGTAAACAGGAAGTGTTGATCTCATATGGCCGAAAAGGGGAGGTGCAATATAGGGCCCCATGCCGATGGACCATTCCAAATATCAAGTGGCTGTCATGTGTAGTTGCTGAGAAAAATGCGACGAAAAAGTCCCAAATGTGCATCAGTATGTGTCCTATACTGTGCCTCCCCTTTTTTGCCATATCCGATCATCACTTCCTGTTGACCGACTTTGTGTCTTTTTTACTTTAATTTTCACCATACCAAATATCAAGTGGCTGTCATGTGTAGTTGCTGAGAAAAATGTGACGAAAAAGTGACAATTTGGAAAATAAAAGTAAAAAAAGCATAAAGTCGGCAACAGGGAGTGGTGATCCAATATGGCCGAAAAGGGGAGGTGCAGTATAGGATCCCATACTGATGCACCATACCAAATATCAAGTGGCCGTCATGTGTAGTTCAGTACTGCCAAGTCTCACGCATTAGGCGTGAGAGTCACGCATTTTCATCTTTAATTTCGGCAAATTCCTTTGATCTTTTTTATTTTCCCTTTGATCTTTATTAATTTTTGGAAATCTCACGCATTTTGCTTCCCAAAACTTGGCAGCCCTGGTAGTTGCTGAGAAAAATGTGACGAAAAAGTGACAATTTGGAAAATAAAAGTAAAAAAATTTCGTCGGGAGATTGATGACAGCGATTGTAAGAACACTTTGCCAGTTAAGTTTATGTTTGTTGACGATCCCGCATCCATGGATCAGAGGATAAAAAGACATGGATGTAGCGTTGCTCAGCAATTAGCAATGAATACCGCTCAAACCGGTGCTAGGGGCCGTCTTGAACTTGCTATGAGGTATGAGTAATGCTCATTGTTGAAGGCCTCATGGTGACTTCAAGATGAAGAACAACAATAAAAGCGTTGTTCCATTGCTGTGTTTTACCATGTATTTGTAGAGATTTTGTCTCATTTGCATTTACTCCATTTCCCTTCATTGTTAATTTAAGACAGGAGTTTGTCTCTCCTGCAATGTGGAGTCCGTAAAAAGATTCCCCGTGAGAGAGATGTATGCTCTATATACATTACAGTTATGGTGTACTTGTTTTTGAGAGAATTTCTCATATGAATGCACTATCATTCTTTCAAATTTTGGCTTTTTAATTTTTTTTGTAATTCAAAATTGTTTTTTCTGACCACCTGTTTATTGTGCCGGTCTCATGATTTTATTAAGCCAAGTTTTCTTACAATTGGCTCGATGAGTGCCCTGTGGTTGTTTAAATGTTGTGATCGTCCTCTACTAGTCTTTTTTGTCGGGAAATTGATGACAGCGATTGTAAGAACACTTTGCCAGTTAAGTTTACGTTTGTTGACGATCCCGCATCCATGGATCAGAGGATAAAAAGACATGGATGTAGCGTTGCTCAGCAATTATCAATGAATACGGCTCAAACCGGTGCTAGGGGCCGTCTTGAACTTGCTATGAGGTATGAGTAATGCTCATTGTTGAAGGCCTCATGGTGACTTCAAGATGAAGAACAACAATAAAAGCGTTGTTCCATTGCTGTGTTTTACCATGTATTTGTAGAGATTTTGTCTCATCTGCATTTACTCCATATCCCTTCATTGTTAACAAAGTCGGTAAACAGGAAGATGTGATCCGATATTGCCGAAAAGGAGTGGCGCAGTATAGGACCCAAGACTGATGCACCATACCAAATATCAAGTGGCAGTCATGTGTAGTTCCTGAGAAAAATGCGACAAATAATGTGTGATGGACGGACGGAATGATGGACAGATGGATGGATGGACGGACAGAGGTAAAACAGTATACCCCCCTCTTTCGGAACGGGGGTATAAAAATTATGGCTATAATGGGAAAAAAATCAAAGTTATCATCAAACAGGAAGTAGATGAATTACGGACTTAAAAAGGGGAGACACAATACAACTCATCATACTTAAGCTGCAGACCAAATATGAAATCATTACTACATACACAAACTGAGAAATCCTTGACGAAAATTTTCAATATATGGCTATAATGGGAAAAATCGAAGTTTTCGTCAAACAGGAAGTAGATGACTTAAGGACTTGAAATGGGGAGACACGATACAACTCATCATACTTAAGCTTCAGACCAAATATCAAATCATTACTACATACACAAACTGAGAAATCCTTGACGAAAGATTTTCGGACGGACGAACAGACAGACAGACAAGGGTAAAACAGTATACCCCCTCTCGTACAGAGCAGGGGTATAATTAGCAATCTTTGTAAAGGACCTTCCATACATCATTCCTGCAGTTTGGTTACATTTGCTTCAGTGGT
The DNA here is from genome assembly GCA_002080025.1 of Modiolus philippinarum. NCBI lineage: Eukaryota > Metazoa > Mollusca > Bivalvia > Mytilida > Modiolidae > Modiolus > Modiolus philippinarum. The sequence continues at coordinate 17,309 of MJUU01025835.1, read as the reverse complement.
TTCAGAGGAGATTTTCCCATAGGGTCCAATGTTAAAACAATGTTCCACGCTGGCAGCCATGTTTTTTATCACATCTGACCAAAATGAGCAATCTTTGTAAAGGACCTCCCATACATCACTCCTGTAAAATTTGGTTGAATTTGCTTCAGTGGTTTAAGGAGAGAAGATGAAAATGTGATTTTCCCATAGGGTCTAATGTTAAAACTATGTTCTGTGCAGGCAGCCATGTTTTTATCGGAACAAGATGAGCAATCATTCCTGTAAAGATCGGTTGTGTTTGCTTCAGTGGTTTTTTGACCCACTGACTCCAAAATCGATAGATGTCCCGTCTTGGAAGCTCATTTAAATTCATAAGGAGATTCTGAAGTTATGCTCTATAAATCAATTTCTGCCCAAATTTTCAGTATGTCTGAGTACATATGACCACGACCTTTGATCTAATAACCCCGGCAAACTCCTCCTTACCTTTGCAGCTGCCTCATTCAAATCAATAACTGGTTTCTGAACTTATACTCAGGAAACAAATTTAAGGGCCTAAATTTTCAATTTCTGTAAGTACTTCAAACCTTGACTTTTGATCTACTGACCTCCAAAGCTTTTCATATCTCTTTACTAGAGTGGGGTATAATAAAAATTTTCCACAGCTGGACAATAAAAGTGAACTTAAGAATTTTGCTGAAGAAATTGCTGAAATTTAGATGAAGCTTTAATAAGTAAAAGAAATTGCAAAATCTGGTCGAGGTCGATGCATTGTCTACAATAAAACTATGTTACCAGTGAATAGTCATCTTTTGAGGACAAAGTTTGCATCAAATTGGCCTTGCGGTCTTGAATATCTTTCAAAGTAGTTTAAAGTTTCACTGTAAAACCGTTTTCCCTGCCAGCCATTGCTTTGGATGAATTGCAAACCTATCAGATACACTTGGACCAATCAAGGACTATCTTGACCACATTTGATTGTAATTTGTCTAGTAATTTCATGAAAGACATGTTTATGAACATGTATAATCATAGGTTCTATGGTTTGTCATATTAAAGTTCCCAAAGTGAAATTTCCCTGTCAATTTCATATAAAAACAGGCAGGTTAAAAAATCCTTAGAATTCATTTCTGATCCAACTTCGGGAACTTTAATGTGGCAAACTAATGTATGTTAAATTCTTGAAAGCAACTATTTTTGATATGAAAGAAATGTATTTTGAAGGGAGATTACAAAAGGTCAAAATTTGTAATGAAAAGAAAATTATTGAACATGTTTGGTTCAATATTACACATTTTAGAAGTTCTCTAGAAGGAGCATTTGTATGCATTTCCCAATTCAGGTCAATATTAAAAATAAGTTCATCTATGGCTGACATGTTGGATGGATAATTGGCAAAAAAGTAACAACAATTGGTCAAAACCTGGCAAGTATTATTTATGCTCTGTTTGGTTCAAATCTATTCAGTGGTTCCCTAAAAAATCTTGGTAGATATTTCCCTTAGGGTCCCATATTATCCCCAAGCTGGTGGTCATGTTGGATGATGGATCAACATTAAAGTAAGAACACTTGGTCAGCACCTCAAGTATCATTCATGCCAAGTTTGGTTTTAGTCTATCAGTGGTTCATTATAGAAGATCTTTGCATGCATTTCCCCTAGGGTCCAATGCAAAAACTTAGTTCAACACTAGCAGCCATACTGGATGACAGATTGGCAACAAAGTAACAACACTAAGTCAGCACGAAACCACTATCATTCATGCTATGTTTTAATCCAATCAGCGGTTACTCCTTGAAACATGTGTACAGCATAACTAAATTTACTGTTTTTTATGCAATTTTGGTATTTTTTGTATTTCTAGAAGATCTTTGTATGCATTTCCCATAGGGTCCAATGTTTACAACACTTGGTAAGCACCTCAAAAGTAACATTTATGCCATGTTAAGTTTAAATTCATTCAACAGTTTTCCAGAAGATCTTTGGAGCATTTCCCAAGGGGTACAATATTTAAACTAAGTACACTGCTGGTGGCCATGTTGGATGACAGATTGGCATCAAAGTAACACCACTTAGTCAGCACCAATTAGTTTAAATCCATTCATTGGCTCCCTAGAAGATAATCTGTGTATGGGGTACCATGTTGAAACTTAATGTTCTCTGTCTCATTTTCTCTGTTTTTAAGGTAGATAGACACTTATATTCATATCCATGTGACTTTGCTATTAGTAAGCTCAATTGAAGAACCAATCCTACCAAATTGAAATCTGTAATAAAAAGTATGGGTCACCATTCTTGTTTTTCTAGAATTGAGGTCAAAGTTTGCTCATTTTTAGCCATTTTTTCACCTAAATTTACAAAGAATGCAAGTGAAAAATATGAAAAGGTAATTTTCAGCTTAATAATATTCAACCTTTTATCCATGACAATTTTCTATATTTTTGTAAATAGATAGTTTATGATATGATATATTGATTACAATGATAAAATGTTTATGTCACCATGCTTTTAACAAAGATATTTTAAGAAGTGTCCTGATAAAATATTATTTACTGGAAAAGGAAAGTAATTCTCGGCAAAAAGGGCAAAATATGACATTCACATCTGTCAGCCTATTATGACGTCAGAAAGGAAACACTGTGATAAAACTGTTCTGGCCTGAAAATCAAACCTTACTCGTATCCGACTCTTTTATTTTTCAAATGCGCAAATGAATTGCAGAGCACAACAGTGTCTATCTACTTTAAAAATATTTGGACTAAAGATAATGATATCCATATTTTACATGTTTTTTGGTTTTAGACTGCTTAGAGTTTGTATGTGTGTTACATTATTACATTTGTCATCTAATGTTTACAACTATATGTTGTATTATCTCTTTCTTCTTTTAAATACTGTGGAAGTTCTTTTACTTGTGAACATCAATTTTCGTGGTTGTAACCAATATCACTACTTCATGGATACTTAAATTAGTGGTTTCAAATTTCATACACTAAAACTCTATGGAAAAAATGCATTTCGTCTGGAACTTAATTTCGTGGTTTAAGCGAACCACCAAATCCATGAAAATTGGAACCCCACAAACAATTGTACTTTCACAGTCTATAATTCTGTTGGTGAGAACAAATGAAAAGAAAAACACAGGCAATAATATTTGTTTTATCTGGATTAAAACAGTAAACTACAAATTATAACAAATTACACAGATATACTCCAAATGTCTGAACAGAATGATGTTCTTCAGTCTTACAGGGCATCAAATCCCTTCTATAAAGGCTGTTTATTTTACTGTTAAGACCTGGTGCACTGAACATTAAAATCAGATTGGTTTTTCCCTCATTTTAGTATTACAGTTCCTGAAACTCTGTTTTTAGAACTGCAGAATAGAAATACAAAGTAAAAAAATGTTTTTCAAAATCAAACTTTTTGTATAACAACTACTTTACTAACATTCAGTAATTGGAAAATGACTGAAATCTACATTATCCACATTTAAAATATTCTTAAGGATGGTCAATCTTCAGGTTTTTGAAACTGTCGATGACTTTCAGAATTCTCATATTTTATCCATCATGGTGTATTGTAAAATTTTGCACACTGACCCCCACTTTTCTTTTCAAAATATGTTTGCATACATCTTGAATAAACTTTTGACAAACTTTGATGAAATTCTTGATATATCTTCATTGTATTTCGAATGTCCATTGCCTTATGCAAAATAAATGAACAAGAGGCTCTCGAGAGCCTGTATTGCTCACCTGGGACCTGCAGCACTATAATTCCAAATTGATGGTCCGTCTTTGGTGGTGTATGTACATAAGAATCAGAAACTTTTTATAAAATTTAATTAAAATTGTTCAAGCAGTTTCAGAGAAGATTTTTGAATGCAGTTTCCAAACTTAAGGGACTAAGTTAATCTACGTTCCCTGCTGGCAGCTATTTAACATAAAACGTTGAAGAGTGTCACATAAGGACTATCATATCAAAATTCTACTGAAATTGTTCAAGCAGTCTCAGAGGAGAAGATCTTTTTATGCATTTCCCACTGGGTCCAATGTTAAATTATGTTTTGCTACTGGTGGCCATGTCGGAAGACGGATCAGCACCAAAGTAACAAGCTTGGTCAAATCAAAATCTCACAAGTTTCATTTATGCAATGTTTAAATTGAATCCATTTAATGGTTTTCCATGATATCTTTGTATGCATTTCCCCATTGCTGGCAGCCATGTTGGATGATGGATCAGAACTGAAGTAACAACACTTGGTCAGCTTCTCATAAGCAAAGTTTGGATTATGCAGTTCTCTAGAAGATCTTTTGTTAACTTAAGTTCACAGCTGGTGACACTTGGTCAGCACCTGACAGGCATCATTCATGTCACGTTTGATTTAAATCCATTTAGCAGTTCTCTAGAAGATCTTTGTGTGCA
>MJUU01025835.1:0-12201 GCA_002080025.1 Modiolus philippinarum | reverse complement strand
AAAAAAACATCAAAATTTTGAAAATTTTATGGAAAAAGGGCAATAACTCTTAGACGGGTTGTCAGATTTTCTTCAAAATTTCAGCATGGGTAGATCTTCTAGTGCTCATCATTTTTACTTCGTCAAATTTTTGATATCTGTAACGGTTTTTGAGTTATTTGCCAAAAACTGTAATTTACCCCTATGTTCTACTTTTAGTAACGGCAGCCATGTTGTTTGACCTAAGACATACAAAATAACAAATTTGAAACTAGATACCCTAGTGATGATTCAGTTAAAGGTTGGTTCCATTTGACCCAGTGGTTTCAGAGGAGAAGATTTTTGAAAGTGAGCTAACGACGGACGGACGACAGATGCCAAGTGATGGCAAAAGCTCACCCTGGCATAGCCAGGTGAGCTAAAAATCTAGAGGAGTTCAGTTTCCTGCCAAAATTTCAGGTATTTATATCTCAAAAACGGACACACTGACCTATCAATATTTTTTGCTTAAAATGATGTATGATTGATATCAGATACTTAATTCAAAATCTTGATATTATGAACTTGAGGAGTGACCATCCTTAAGTTCTTGTTTGAAAAATAATTTACAACAAAAAACTGAAGTAAAGTTGATATCACCATGACATACTATTTTAGCAAACAAACCTATCCTGAGACTTGTTCAGTCCTTTGACCTTAACATTTAAATTCAAACCATTTAGAGCTATAAAGAATAAAATTTAGTAAGTATATCTTTTATCTCTCAAAAATGTTATTATTCTGTCTCAGCTATGTGCTTTCTTCATCAGAATCTGATTGCGTAGGTAAAGATCTCATTGATGCTGACAACAGGAAGTGCTCCTGGTATCTTTTAAGATTATCTGGTCCCATCCCACCTCCAAGAAGTGACTCTATTGCATCCAATTCTTGTTCTTTTGCCTAAAAAACATAAACTTATTAAAAAACTTTTCTTCAGAATAGTCTTTATTTTATGTACAATTCAAAGATCAGCAGCATGGATTAACTATATACTCGTATATTAAAATGACACACCTTTATACTGGTATATCAAATACATCGGCAAAGGAATACCAAAATGACACAAAAGCTTCTTCTGGCTAATAAGCTTGCAAACTTCTAACTGAAAAACACGTACAGACAAGGGTAAAACTATATATCTTTCTTACTTTGAGCCATTTTGGCTCAGTAAACCTCTACAAATTGTAAAATCAAAATTTTAAGTATCAAGTACACAATCAGTTCAGGTGAACAGCATCCTACAAGCTTGGTCAGTTTTGAAAGGCCTGCAGATAAACAAACCAAACAAGAGCTGTTGCCGAATGGCAGCCAAATACCCCCGCTCATTGAACCCTGAATCGATATGGTAAATGCAAATTTAAGTTGGTGTGGACAAAATACAGGTGTGGCCATAATACAGGTGTGGACACAGTACAAGTGTGGACACAATACAAGTATGGACACAATGATATAATCTTCAAGAAAGAATTTTCACAAGGGTTCCAATGAAAATACACTGTCGAAATCAGACAAATATAAAATTTACCCTTTTTTAGCCTATTTGACATTTTACACAAAAATCATAAGCATTAGAGAAATTTCTTTACAATACTTTGAAAACAACTTCTCAAGAGGATTACAATGAAAAAAGAGTGTCTCTCCAACAGTTTGATTTCACAATATCTACGCTTTAAATTATTGTTTGAAAAAAAAAAAAACAATCATTGCAGAAGGAATCAAGGAAAGTCACAGTCAAATTATCTCCCCTTCCTGGTTTCGTACAATAATTACATTCCCAAATTAACAAATGAGCTATTCTTGCTCAGTAAACCTCTAAAATCTGAAAAATCAAATTTATGTATCAAGTGCACAGCTAGACCAGGTAAACAACATATCCTGCCTGCATGTTTGATTGGAATATGTCTTATACTTGTTATGGAGTTGCGGATAAACAAACTATGTTAACAAATGAGCTATTTTTTGGCCCAGTGAACTCTAATTATTTGCAAAAAAATTAAAGAATGTGTCCAAAGGAAACGGACGGCCCGTCTCCTTGAAATCAAAACCCCCAAATCATTAATGATATATGCTCTCTCTATATATATATCAAATAATTATAAAACAGGATCTGTCTCCTGTGATAAATAGGTATTGGACTTGATTTGGTTTTAATATTGCAGAGTTCAAACAAATAATCTGAGAAACAATCTTATAAGTAATAAAAATCAATTTTTAGCAACTTTGACTTTGGGGGTACCAACCAAGAAAGCAATAGGGTTCTGTCTTGGGTAATAAGCCAGTATGTGACCAAGTTTGGTTTAATCAAATGCAAGATACTCAAGTTATCATCCAGAAACCAAAATTTTAATGAAATTTTAGTCTATTTTTAGTAACTGTGACCTTGACCTTGAGGATACCAACCCAGAAATCAATAGGATTCTGTCTTAGGTGATAAGTAAGCATGTGAGCAAGTTTGATTTCTATCTGATGCAGGATACTCAAGTTATAATCCGGAAAGCAAAATTTTATTGAAATTTTAGTCTATTTTAAGCAACTGTGACCTTAACCAATAGGGGTACCAGGGGTACCAACCTTGAAATCAATAGGGTTCTGTCTTAGGTGAAAAATAAGCATGTGACCAAGTTTTGTTTTGATCTGTTGCAGGATACTCAAGTTATCATCCAGTACAGACAGACGGACATATGGACGGACAGACGGACATACAGATCAGGGTAAACCTGAATGCCTCTGACAGCCTAGTGGCAAGGGCATAAAAACAGTTATTAACCACTATGTTCTTTTGTAGTAACAGAGGCAATGTTGTTTAATCTAAGGACTTAAAAAGCACCATCTTGAAAGTACATAGTGGTAGAGATGTATGCTCTTTATTTTTCTTAGATATGGTGTACTTGTACATGAGATAATATCTCGTGTGTACACTTTGTCCAATTACTATTATCTAAATTTATGTAAATTCTAAAACCTAAGGATTAACTCCCTCCATCGTAGTTTTGTCCTTAACTATATTTAATATTACTGATTACTCGGATTTCGTTTGGTTTTATGCATTTTAAACACTTTTTGAAATTATAATTGCCTTTGTTTGGGTTCTAGTGCTGCTGATGAGGAATGAATTTCCGAAATGGCCATACAGCTCATTAAAATTATTGCAGTTGGAGTTAACATATGTGTTATGGTCTCATGTTCATTTACTCCATATCCTTTCGTAAAATATATAACCTGGTGATGATTCAGGCCAATTTGGATTGTATTGGTTTGGCAGTTTCAAAAGAGGGCTTACGCCGAGTGCAGCATGATACGACTGCAGCATGTCGACCACTGAAATTTGAACAAGTGTAATTTTTAAGTAAGTTTGGTAAGAGCTACACTAAATTTGTTGACATATTTCAAGAGGAATCCAAAGAAAAAAATCCCAACGAAATCGGTTGACAAATAAAAATTTTAGGTAATCTGCAAATTTGAAATTTTGCCCCCGTTTGACCTCTTATAGCTCGGAAAGGAAACAAGTTAACAAAAATCTAATAATTGAGCGCCACATTAATTTTACATAAGGAATCCATAGAAAAAAACTGCATCATAATCGGACTAAAAATTAAAAAAAAATTTTTTTTGGGATTCCCCCTGTTAGGGCCCCATTTATCTCATGAACGGTACACACGATGTGAAATCTGTTTTGCATACCTCTGATTGGAAATCAAATAAGGAGCACACTGAAAGAGACCCCATTAAATCTGATCAATAATAAATATTCTACATCCTAATATATGAGAACACCCAATTTGGCCCTTTTTCAGAAACGGGAGAGGCTACAATACCCAAAAGCAATCCCAGCCTTCCCTTTGTGCTGAGGAACATTGTCTTAAAATTTCATTAAGATTGGACAACCAGAACTTCAGTTATCGTACAGAAACGAAGTGTCTACAGACGCCGACGCCACCAGTATCATACCAATATACGACCTCAAAATTTTTTTTGCGGTCGTATAAAAAGTGATGATTTCAGTGGGCTGTTTCAAGTTTTCGGCTAAATAAATCAGTTGTTTACTGTGTTTGGACCATTTGGTGTTTTCTGTTCACTCAAATTTTTACTCTGTCTCAACTCTTAAAGGAAAACTTAGGGCGCTGTTTGCTGTTAATCTTAGAAATTGTGTTAATTGTGTTGTAGCGGGTCATTTGAGGTTGACATTCTCATTGGCGGGTGAAAATAATGACCCGCGGCGGGTGATTATCCCTGGCGGGTCATGGGTCAATTTGGTGGGTCACACCCACCAAAAGCAGTCAGTTATGAACAAGACATACAGGACAATAACAATATATTTCCTACCTTATAGCCAAAATTCTAAGAATTCAAAAAATTCAAATTTCAAATCACATTTTAATATGTAAATCCTGTGATCTTTACTTAAAACTAATTACAATTTCAATCAATACTGGTTTTTAGCTCACCTGACCCGAAGGGTCAGTGTGAGCTATTGCCATCACTTGGCGTCCGTCGTCCGTCCGCTAAACTTTTCGCAAATTCATCTTCTCCTTTGAAACCACTGAAGCAAATTCAACCAAACTTTTCAGGAATGATGTATGGAAGGTCCTTTACAAAGATCACATTTTCATCTTCTGCTCTGAAAAGGCTGAAGCAAATTGAACCAAACTTTACAGGAATGATATTCTTAAGGTCCTTAACAAAGATGGCTCATTTCGTTCGATCCGACGAAAAACATGGCCGCCAGCACGGAACATGGTAGGACCCTATGGGAAAATCACATTTTCATCTACTCCTCTGAAACCACTAAAGCAAATTCAACTAAACTTTACAGGAATGATGTTTGGAAGGTCCTTTACAAAGATTGCTCTTTTTGTTCTGATCTGATAAAAAACATGGCCCCCAGCGCGGAACTTTGGTTTAACATTGGACCCTATCAGAAAAATCACATTTTTGTCTTCTGCTCTGAAAAGGCTGAAGCAAATTGTACCAAACTTTACAGAAATGATGTACTAAAGGTCCTTAACAAAGATTGCTCGTTTCATTCCTATCCGATGAAAAACATGGCGGCCAGCACGGAACATGGTTTCACATAGGACCCTATGGAAAATCACATTTTCATCTACTCCTCTGAAACCACTGAAGCAATTCAACTAAACTTTACAGGAGTGATGTATTGAAGGTCCTTTACAAAGACTGCTAATTTTTTTCCGATCTGATAAAAAACATGGCCGCCAGCGAGGAACTTAGGTATAACATTGGACCCTATGGGAAAAATCACATTTTCATCTTCTGCTCTGAAAAGGCTTAAGCAAATTAGACCAAACTTTACAGGAATAATGTACTTAAAGTCCTTAACAAAGATGGCTCATTTCATTCCGATCTGAAGAAAAACATGGCCGCCAGCACAGAATATGGTTTAACATAGGACCCTATGGAAAAATCACTTTTTCATCTACACCTCTGAATTCAACCAAACTTTACAGTAATGATGAATGGAAGGTCCTTTACAAAGATTGCTCTATTCTTTCTGATCCTATGAAAAACATGGCCGCCAGCGCCGAACTTAGGTTTAACATTGGACCCTATGGGAAAAATCACATTTTCATCTTCTGCTCTGAAAAGGCTGGAGCAAATTGAACCAAACTTTACAGGAATGATGTACTAAAAGGTCCTAAACAAAGATTGCTCAATTCCTTTTGATCCGATGAAAACATGGCGGCCAGCACGGAACATGGTTTAACATAGGACCCTATGGGAAAATCACATTTTCATCTACTCCTCTGAAATAACAGAAGCAAATTCAATCAAACTTTACAGGAATAATGTATGAAGGGTCCTTTAAAAAGATTGCTCATTTAATTCCAATCCAATAAAAAACATGGCCGCCAGCACCAAACTTGAGTTTAACGTTGAACCCTATGGCAAAAATCATATTTTCATATTCTGCTCTGCAACGGCTGAAGCCAATTGAACCAAACTTTACAGAAGTGATGTACTCAAGGTCCTCCACTAAGATGGCTCATTTCGTTCTGATCCAACGAAAAACATGGCTGCCAGCACGGAACATTGTTTAACATAGGACCCTATGGGAAAATCACATTTTCATCTACTCCTCTGAAACCACTGAAGTAAATTCAACCACACTTTACAGGAATGATGAATGGAAGGTCCTTTACAATGATTGCTCATTTTCGTTCTAATCCAATAAAAAACATGGCTGCCAGTGTGGAACTTAGGTTTAACATTGGACCTTATGGGAAAATAATATTTTCATCTTTTCCTTTGAAACTGCAGAAGCAAATTCAACCAAACTTTACAGGAAGGATGAATAGAAGATCCTTAACAAAGATTGCTAATTTCGTTACAATCCGTTAGAAAACTTGCCTGCTTGCACGGAACATGTTTATCATTGGACCCTATGGGAAAATCACATTTTCATCTACTCATCTGAAACCACTGAAGCAAATTCAACCTAACTATACAGGAATGATGACTGAAGGTACTTTACAAAATTGCACATTTCATTTCAAAACGACAAAAAACATTGCCCAAATTGCAGAACATAGTTTAACATTGGAGCCCAGTATGAGAAAACCATCCTTTTCATCATCTTCTCTCAAAACAATTAAAGCAAATTATACTAAATGTATAGAAGGTCCTTTGCAAAAATTACTCATTTCAGTAGGATCAGAAAAACACACGGGTGTTATTGGGAACATACCTAAACACCCTACTCCAGTGGTATTTTGTCAGGTGAGCGATACAGGCTCAGTCTCAAGAGCCTCTAAATCAGATGTTAACTTTGTGAGCAATCACAGAAAAACCAAATATATTTAAAAATTTCCATCTATTTTCAGTCCCTATGACCTTGACCTTTGACCTACTTTCTCCAAACTCTATACAACTCCTCTCTTTTTTGTTTTAGTTTCAATTGAATTGGATGTAAATGTTGAGTTATTGTTTAGAAACAATTCTTTTTTAAATTTTCAATCTATTTTTAATCATTGTGACCTTGACCTTTGATCCTCTTTCCCCCAAAAATCAGTAGGGTTCTTCCCTTAATGGTATTTCAAAATAAGTCCAAGTCTGATTTGAGTTAATTCTATACTTTTTTAGTCCTCTTCTGAAAACCAAACTTTCTTAAATTTTCAAATGTTTTCAATCACTGTGACCATTCAAGTTTTATTAAACTTTTTGAGTGGTTGTCTGGAAACCAAATTTTTCTGAAATTTTCAAACTATTCTCTGTCACTGTGACCTTGTTCTTTGACCTACTTTCTCAAAATTCAATTGGGTTCTTCTACTTCTAGTACCCAACAATATATGCAAGTTTCATTTTAATTGGATGTAAACTTTTTGAGTTCAGTCTATTTTAGGTCACTGTGACCTTGACCTTTGACCTATCTTCTCAAAAATCAATAGGGTTGGGTTCCTCCCCTCCTGATACCAAACAATATATCTAAGTTTCATTTCAATTGGATGTTAACTTTTTGAGGTTTCATCCCGAAACCAATGTTTGACGCCCACCTGCTCGCATCACCAAACCAATAGCAGAGTTCAACTATGTTGCGACTCCACTAAATATTTTTTGTAGGAAATGTCAATAAAATTTTTTGCATAAGTAGGTCTTTAATGAGTAGGTCGATAAACAGCAAACAAACATTTTTTAAGGTGTCTCAGTGGTATTATTCTGCCATTTTTGTCTAATACTAGAGATGGAATGTTGTCTCCTTGACATTTTCCTTTTTTTCATATTGTTCATTTAGGTTCCACTCATTAAGAAATAACAAAGTATTTATTTGAAATGCAAAGAAAGTTCAAAGTATCTAAAATTATTATTCCTTAACAATTACAATATTTTCATTACAAAAAGGAGAACTAAAACTAAAATGTGCTTTAAATCTGTTGCTGGATTTACAGAACACAGAAATTATGCAAGGGAGATAATTTGATCAAAGAATTTCATATAGATATCACTTAAGAAATTTACATTTTGCAATTTATCTTTCTTATGTCAACAGTGACCCCTAATTTTCATTTTTTCATATGTAAACTATATAATGATTTCAAAACACATGCAAAGTATGAACAAAATCTACAATAGATTTTTCAAGCTGACCTCTCATATAACCATTTTCTCTATTATTTCTATGTAAAATCCTTCAATATTCAACTTCAGTTTTTGCTCTTAAATGGACGGTGACCCCCAAATTTTATATCATATTTAAACAATAATACAATTATGTTTTTTACACAGAAAAGTTCAAAAAATTCTATAATAGGAAAATAATACCCTGCAGACAGACACCTTAAGGTCGGCCTAATACTTTACAAACCTTTAATGTTCTCTCCAATGAATGAAGTCTCTTGACTTTCTCTATCTGTTCTGCCGAGGGAAACTCACTACTTTCACTATTACTGCTTGATGAAATTGCACTTCTTCTTTGTTTTTGTTTATTTTTACCATCAAATGTCAAATTTTCATTTTCAATTGTACGATAAATTCTGGTTAAATCATCTGTACTTTGTGAAAATCCTGTTATAGTCGAGCTTGAAGAATCTAAAAATAAAAAAAACAGTTAACATAAACTGGACAGATAAATCTAAAAGATTATAAACAAAATATTTTACAAGTTACTAACATCATACAGAGGTATAGCTAATGTATGACAAAAGCCAGTCACAGAGCCTATCATCAGCAGAATTGTTTTCTTGATTGTTGTTGAAAGCAGTAAAAACAATCAATTAACAAATGTTTTGTTAAAAGTCTGTGCATATTTTATCAATAAAAATATTGTTGTATCGCTCAATAAATATAGAATAATGGAAGTTTTGTTGTTGATACAAGAAATATTGGCGAACAATAATGTACGAGCCCCTTGTGGGCGAGTCCATTATTGGAGCCAATATTTCTTGTATCAAAAACAAAACTTCTATTATTCTTTTTATCGGTAATTAACTAAATCATTTAATAGTACAAATTTTGAAAATGAATGTTAATTTTCAACAAATCGTGAAATTGACTAGTACTGATTAGTAAAAGAATTTGTACGATCGGTAAAAGTCTCTATAGATGTATATTTCTTTGTTTCATTGATTCTGATTGGCAAAGAAGGCGTGGCCTAAGATACTTTTTGCCAATATTTTTTTCGTATTCGGGCAATAGCCAATACTGAAACATAGGTAATCAACGATTACGAAGTTCGCCTCGTTATGGCACATGGACACAGAAACCCAATTTTGCCAGGGTGCTCATTTACCATCCCTTATGCATGTATATAAAGGCTAGATGTTCTTACCATGTACAGTTATCGAGACCTGAATTCGGACATAAATGGAAAAGTGACCTAATTTTGCCTGGATGCTGACCTACTACCAAAGATGCATGCACATGCAAGGTTAGATGATCCTACTATGTACAGTTACATAAATCGTAACTCGGACACAAACTTGAATGTAAGTCAATCATGCAGAAAATATAGGTCAAAGTGACCTAATTTTGCCTGGATGCTGACCTACCCCCAAAGATGCATGCACATGCAAGGTTAGATGATCCTACCATGTACAGTTACTTAGATCTGAACTCGGACATGAACTTGAATGTAAGTCGATCATGTGGAAAATATAGGTCAAAATGACCTAATTTTGCCTGGATGCTGACCTACCCCCAAAGATGCAAGGTTAGATGATCCTAACATGTACAGTTACTGAGATATCAACTCGGACCTAAAATTAAATAAAAGCCAGTCAAGCGGAAAATATAGGTCAAAATGACCTAATTTTCTTGGAGGCTGTGAGATAGCCCAAGATGCATCTGCACACAAAGTTTGATGACTCTACCCTTCATAGTTGCAGAGATATATGCCCAAATGCGGACGTAGACGTAGACGCGGACGAGGACGACGGGGGTACTCCAATAGTCCTCCTCAACTTCGTTGAAGCGAACTAAAAGTATTTGCTTCGTGAGATCAAAGGAAACTCATACAAATTACCGATAAAAGTTTAGAGATCGTATTTTGTTGTCTAATTATTCCAATGAGGCCATATTTCTTTCCTGCAGCCATGAAAAGAAAAACAGTGGCCTTTTTATAGGAAAATATGGGAACAGTCTCATAGTACTCATTTTCCACCATATTTAGTTTTGAATCATGGAAAATAGTGAGAATTTTGGAAATAAAATCTAATGTTTTTGAGCTCATTTGATTTCAACATTTTCACTTTGTTTGTCATTGGATCAGGGATTTGAAAATATTTCAATCCCTTTGAGTCATTTGTTTTATAGTCACAACAGAAAAATTTCAAATACTTATTGATCCCTACACCCTTCTCTAGATGCTCCTTTTTCCACTGAACATTGATAGTATGTCAGGATTTATGGTTTTTAGATTTCACTGATAAAGGACAATACATGTAACTATATATTGCATGACTGTAAAAAAACTTCAAACAACAAACAGAACAAACACTGTAATACTTACACGATGAATATTCTGACGGTACACAACTGTATGCACTCCCCGATGTGACAGAGGAACAACCACTTCCTCTCATTCTGTGTACAACCTCCTCGTCATCACTTCCTGGTAACCGTAACCTCATATCAGGTGACCCCAGACTACTGGAGTCTGTATCTTTACTTGTACTACTGTTGTTGTGAGAATCTAAACCATCATCATCACTTTCACTGAACTCAGGAACATCTGAAACTATAACGAATAATGGGTAATTAATGGCTCACTTAACTCCGGAACATCTGAAACTATAACGAATAATGGGTAATTAATGGCTCGATGAACTCCATAACATCTGAAACTATAAAGAATAATGGGTAATTAATGGCCCACTAAACTCCGGAACATCTGAAACTATAACGAATAATGGGTAATTAATGGCTCACTTAACTCCAGAACATCTGAAACTATAACGAATAATGGGTAATTAATGGCTCAATGAACTTCAGAAACATCTGAAACTATACAGAATAATGGGTAATTAATGGCCCACTAAACTCCGGAACATCTGAAACTATAACGAATAATGGGTAATTAATGGCCCACTGAACTCCATAACATCTGAAAATGAAAAGAATATTGGGAAATTAATGGTTCAATGAACTCCATAACATCCGAAACTATAAAGAATAATGGGTAATTAATGGCCCAATGAACTCCATAACATCTGAAACTGAAAAGAATAATGGGAAGTTAATGGCTCAAGTACTCCATAAAATCTGAAACTATAAAGAATAATGGGTAATTAATGGCTCACTGAACTCCATAACATCTGAAACTGAAAAGAATAATTGGAAATTAATGGCTCAATGAACTCCATAACATCTGAAACTGAAAAGAATAATGGGAAATTAATTGCTCAATGAACTCCATAACATCTGAAACTATAAGGAATAATGGGTAATTAATGGCTCACTGAACTCAGGAACATCTGAAACTATAAAGAATAATGGGTAATTAATGGCCCACTAAAGTCCATAACATCTGAAACTGAAAAGAATAATGGATAATTTATGGCTCAATGTACTCCATAACATCTGAAACTATAAAGAATAATGGGTAATTTATGGCTCAATGAACTCCATAACATCTGAAACTATAAAGAATAAAGGGCTACGCCGAGCGCAGCATGATACGACCGCAGCATGTCGTCCACTGAAATCTGAAAAAGTGTAATTTAAAGCGAGTATGGACAAACAAAAGAGCTTGACACAATAATAAGAAGGACGCAATAAGGAGATTGACCCAGAAATTAGCTGGACACAAACTAGGGAAAATAAAAATTAGCCCTTATGACTCCTTATGATTCCTCTTTGACCCTTTATAGCGCAGAAATGGTAAGAGCTACGCCCAATCCATTGACATACTGCTGAAAGCTTATATCAAGAGGAATCCAAAGAAAAAAGACCATCAAAATGCGATGAAAAATAAAAATTTTAGATAATCTGCAAATTTGCAGTTTTGGCCCCTGTGAACCCTTAGAGTAAGAGCTAAGCAAAATCCTTTGACATACTTCTGAAAGCTTACATCAAGTGGAATCCAAAGAAAAAAATCCCATCAAAATCCGATGAAAAATAAAATTTTTTAGGTTATCTGTAAATTTATGATTTTGGCCCCCTTCGGCCCCTCATAGCTCGGAAACAGTAAGAGCTTTGCCAAATCCGTTGACATACTACTGAAAGCTTACATCA
>MJUU01025832.1:6829-38524 GCA_002080025.1 Modiolus philippinarum | reverse complement strand
AAGCACTCACAGTGTGAACTCCAGTGAAACTGAGAGTGACATCAGGTGTTCCGGAAGGGTAAAGTATGTCCTGCTCTGTTTACAGCACCCGTCACACTGTGAGCGGGTTGAAGATTGTAAATTGATAGTAAATCGGGAATCATGGATTTTACTGCTGTTATGTACTTGAAATAGAACTTGAAAATGACCTTCATAGTATGTTGTTGCAATAAGCCTTCTATTTTAGTTTGTCAGGTTTTAAAACCTTATGATACAATGTAGCGGAATGAAAGAGTGTAAAGGACTAAATCTTTAGATACTAGCTTTGTCCTAGTAGTTTAGAGTTAGATAACATGACATCATGTAACTAGCGAGATAAACTAATATAATAATTATTCTTAGTAAACCAGAATTATCTGTGTAGTTCCTTAGCAGATCGTGACATGTAATTATAATTTTGAGCCATTGTAGGTGTTTCCTGTTGTCCCCTTCATTTCATTTGTCCATTATTTTGCTTACTCAAAAAATTCGATCCGATCCCACTTGTCATTTATATTCCACACTTCCTCAAAACCACCAACTTCAATCACTCCCTATAAAATAAATTCAACACTTTCTATATTTTTTGCAGCAAGGCAATACGAAATGAGCATGCATGTATGACGTATTAGTTATATTGTGCTATTATTATTTGTTTTCATTACATTTCAGTTTTGTGTCCTTTCTATGCAATGTGGTTTGTGTATGTTTCTTCTGGAAACTCCATGTATTTGGTATTTCCTTTGTTTAGGGTATCTTTTATTTCTTGGTATTACAGCAGTAATTCATGTATATACTTTTCTGTCATTCTTGTGTGCGTGAATGTTTTTTTTTTACGTTTCTGGACATTGTGGCTAAAGTTGGCTGTTTTTCCTGTCATCAATGACTTGATTCTTTGCATTTGTAATTGTGTCATCCGCGGTAAAGTCAATGATTTATTTGCGGTTCAGTATCAAGTGCAAAAGACTCTATCACAAGCCGTCATTTCCAGTTGCTAAAACAGATATCCAAAACTGATACTGAAACACTTCAGCACAGAGGAACATACTGTTTCCAGTGCTATTCATATCAAGTGGTTACGTTGGAGTAATGTTGTTTTATCTTGATTCATCCTTTTGGTTGTTACAGAACTTGCTTACAGATCATTAGTAGCATTAGTAAAGGAGAACCGAACCGTCAGTCTAAAAAGGAATAATCCAAAGACAATGGCAACATAGAAAACACTAAAGGAGGGCGGCCTGGCTCCCAGGGCCCCCTGGATCCGTCGCTCCACAAAGACATCACACAAGTACGGTACATAAAGAAAAAAAAGGAACATACATATGGATGAACAAAATGGACCCAAATAACATCCATGAGTGAAATCAGGATTTAAATTTGAGATCATCAATAGCTTTAATATCCTCCATAATTGGAGGTCTGCTGTATTTGATCCATTCAATTTTTGTGGGTTTTCATACTGTTGCATATTTTTTCTTACCGAGGTGAAGGGCAAAAATAACGATTCATTTAAAAAAGTATTACAACGAAAGTTAAGATGGTACCTTTTTGTGATTACATCAATATTACTTGTTCGAGTTACCCGTATGTCTTGAATTCAAATCCCCGATCCTACACATTTTTTCTTATAACGACACCTCGGCAAACGATCATGCTCATTCAAAAAAAATCAACAAAATGGCATAATCATGATAACTGTCTTTAGTTTAAAATTTAACATGACAGTTTCTTATTTGTATAACTGAATGTGCCACAAGTGTAGCAACTCTTCAACATCTTTTGAATAGACAGATCGTTGTATTACTAAAAATTTCAAAATTAAAAATTAAAATTCCCCTTTAGGGAATAATGTTTTAAAAAAACTGACAGCAAAAAAACATCTCGACCATTACTGGAATAACTCTGAAGCCTTAGGTAAGATATAGACTGCTTTCTGTGCACTGTATTTTTTATGTCCTTTGTGTTTAATATTCTGATAAGCTCCGTTTATATTAAACCAGTTTATCACTCAGTTTTAACCAAATCAGGACCATTGCTGTTGACAATTTTTCTAACGGTTGACACCTGCTTTGTCCTTTTGTCCTTATAATTTCGGCGCTTGACATTTTTGTTCGGTAATTTTGTTATTACCCTTATTTATGGAAAATGACTTGAATAGGGTCTGTAAGTCTCGTCATGTGACTCCGAGATTTCACAATAAACTTGAAATTTCAGAACCTTTCCCGCCAAAAGATGACGTTTTGGGATTATGACGTTTAATCTTTTGTTTAGAACGTCATATATTAGTGTAAAATGCAACTTCCGGGTACAAAAATTGGACCCGGAAGTTTCAAAATTGGACGAGAATTACAGACCCTATTACCATCCTTGAAAACGTTATGCAATACTTGTTCTTTTTTAAACTGAATGATTCGAAAATGGTACCTGTATAACAATTGCCAACAGTCCAGCAACCATAACTGTAGACTGGAATACATCTGTCCATACTACTGCTTTCATTCCACCCTGTTGAAAAAAGAAAGTCCAAATTGTTATAGAGTAAATGTAGAGTAAATGTAGAAAATACTATCAACTTTTAGCGCGATTCACAAGACATCGGTTTGAAAGTAAAGTTACTGTAGTGGATCATTCACGACCGTTTTTGTTTTCTTCTGTATGACGGATGCAGTGAATAGCGAAATCATGCTTACCATTTGTCTACATATGGTTATTTTCTTTTTTTTTTTCTTGTTAATACCTTTTATTTTTTAAATTAAATTCATGCGATCAATAATGTTGCAGACATAACCTCTCGTTAACCTTGAGAGTAGTCACGAGAACAGCACTAAGTTAACTTTAAATTAAATTGAAGCAGACTTAGAACTTCCTTGAATTGTGTCTGCTATGGTCCTAGAATTATGTATGTTCTAGTCATGACCTGTCTAATTAATAAAGCCTGATCTGACCATGACCGCTCTACCTAAGTCTTTTCTTCTTTTCTTGCCATGACCATTCTACCTAGTTTGTTCTGACTTTGACTAATCTTGCCAAGTCTATCCTGGTCATGAATATTCTTGTTAAGTATATTCTGGCTACAGCCGTCCTGTACATAGAATTGTTAAACTGAACATTTAATGAGAGGTGTCGGTATTTCCTGTTTTTCGAGAAAACAAACATAACTATCTTTTTTAACTATTTTATTATAATTTTTTTAAATATTATTTTGTGTTTATGATGTCATATAACTAAGCTAACAATATATGAAATACGTGCAAATATTGGACACGTTATGAATATTTGTCAGGACTGTAACAAGAGCAGATCCATTTGTTTGAGAGCGATCATGAATGGAACAGGGCAGTCATGACTAGAATAGGTCAGCGTGTTCATGGGAAGAACAGGTCAGCTAAAGGTAGTGCATGCCTACCCCGATAGTGAAATAATGAACTCCCTTTCTTAATAGTAAATATATATTTTTTAGTGAAACATTATATATAGCCGCCATGTGCAAACTATTGATTTGAAAAAATATCAGGACATGCTACAAGCAAGGATTGTATGTAAATACTTTCGCCCCTTAAATCATCGAGCCGATCATCAAATTTGCATAATTTCATGGATATTTAACTTACAGTAAAAAATAATCCCCATGTTTATTGAAATCATTGCGATAACAAGCGAAATTGTTTTAAAAAATATATAATACAATGAGGTTATGTTGCACTGTTACTTGACTTGTCGACTTTAAATAAAACTTATTGTCTGACGTCACCGCACCAGACAGTATTACTATTAGTAAAAGAAAAAGCACATCCGGTAAGGCCCCCATGTTTGACAAAATTAATATATGGACATAGACCACAATTAATTTCACTATATGTCTTTGTTACAACTTTTCCCAATATTTTCTTGCACGCATATTTTAGGCCTAAATTTTCCGTATACACAGTTAATAATATCCGGTCCAGGTAAAACCTGAAAAGCATGACATATGTTGACCGGCATTTTACTCTGGCATTTGAAATTCAATCAATGAGGGGTCAAGATTTGGAGCTTATATGTAAATTCATGGCTAATTACACCCCTTTGCAGAGGCATGCTGCTGCCAAATTAGATAAGATTCCTCCGCAAAAAAAATATTTTTGTAAACTTCCAAGTATATACTTTAATTTTACCACAAAGTAAAACTCCATTACCAAACAAACTCTACCATTATTATTTTTTCAAAAATACTCCTGTTTATTT
Organism: Modiolus philippinarum; assembly: GCA_002080025.1. Lineage (NCBI taxonomy): Eukaryota > Metazoa > Mollusca > Bivalvia > Mytilida > Modiolidae > Modiolus > Modiolus philippinarum. Next base: position 34,282 of record MJUU01025832.1, on the reverse strand, counting down.
AGGAACTACATTAGACTACCCTGAAACCGGATGTAGAATTTGTGGTCTATGTCCATATTATCACTTACGATCGTGATTTTCATTTATTGACTTTTCCGCGATAATATTTTAAATGACATTATATAACGTTACCATTCTTTAGGCGTGCTGTTGGCATATAAATAAACACACATTATTTTCTACATTAACACTTTAGAAAATAACTAAATACCGAAATTACTGTGAATTTAATTTCTGCATATGCGCACTTCGACAACTTATGTATAATCAGTGAAGGTAAACTCTAAACCTCGGAAGACCATAAACTCAAAAAATGTTTAAAAACTGATAGAGAACAAATAACAATTATGATCTAAATGTAAAGCAAAACTCAGCTAAGAACAGAACTTTGCATGAGGGAGAAAAGTTATTATACTGGTTTTGTCGGAATAAAAAACAAAGCAACTAGTTCGTTTGTTAAGTATTTCCTTCCTATAGATCCGCAAAACCACAATTAGTGAGTTATATTGTAAGTTATGTTTGACCGTTCCGAATATGAACCTAGAAAACTCTCGTAAATCATCAAACAAAATATGCCTTTTATTGTTTGGGTAAAAGAATTCTGACGTCAGCCTAGCTTTTTGGAAAGCTAAAACTTGTTGTAATAATTATAAATAACTTCGGTATTTTTTTATTCATAATATTGAATATACTTACCAAAAATGTATATAATGTAGACACCAAACCAACAGTTATGATCGTCGCCCAAGTTGGAAATCCAGTCACTGCAAATAACGTATAAGTACAAGTAAATTATGTTATTACTTCTAAGATAAAAAGAATACAGGAAATTACCTCCTCCCCTAGATTCAGTAATTTATCCAAAAGATACGACCTTCAATCGCATTCTTGTTGGAAATTAATCCCTCATATAGACAATCGAGACCCCAAAGACGAAAATAAGGAATTTTGATCCCTTAGATATTTTGATCCCCTAGAAAAAAAACCCTTTTAAGCACCCTTTACAGATATATATTGTTAAAGAATCTAGGTGTAAGTATAAATTTATTCCTGGTGTATAAGTTCCGGATTGGGTTGATTTGTACTAACAAGTAATAAATACACTAGCGCACGTTATTCTGCCGGATGTAATTCATGGGGTATTTTGATTTTTGGTTTGGAATAAATTATACACATTGGTAGCGTCACATTTATTCCATCATAAATGTTTTTTGCGGAATGAAGACGCTGTTAAATAGGCATCATTATTTTCCATAAAATATTCTTACATTTTTTTCTTGTTACAGTAAAAAATGTATACGTAATATTCAAATTACTAACTGGTTTATTTCTCTTTGGTGGAATAGAGACCCAATAATGTTATTTCTATAATTGTGAAAAATATCTATATTTTAAAATTTTTGCCAGATATCGGCCTAGAAAGTTCTCTTAACATAAATGAATTTTGTAAAAGAACCCCTTTCACAGCTTACCAGCAGATATTACGGGGGAAAAGCATATATGCTTAGGGGGGAAAGTTTTTGATAATTTTTGCATGGTTGTCTGGAGAAAAGGTAATGAATAGGCTACACGATGGTCAACAGAATAAAGATCCACACACTATAGTTTCTTTGAACACTTCGACATAATTTCAAACTTTCAGTGAAAAACGATATTTTCTAAAATTTTACCTTTCCAACATGTATATGAATGGTTTTACTTGTTCATATATAATTAAAATTGCAATTTCATCAAGGCTTTGTCACTCAAAAATATGTGATATCAGCGATGCTCGAATAATTTACATTTTTGAATGTTTGAGACCGGGGGTGAAGCAGTGGTTATAGATTTTGCTTTCTTCTTAGTAATAATATGTTTAAGTGACATATTTTGCTGTGTCTTTGATGCTAAAACCTTTTTTCAAACGTGTATTGGCTTCATTTGTCGCTTGTGGTAAAGAGTTACCCGATAATTTCCTCAGAGAAATACAGCTTAAAAAAGTCGTGTATAAAAGTTGTATGTAAAATACACATTCAGTCACTGGTGTCCTTCTAGACTGCAACGTGTTTTTGCTCTCATCCGGGTGTATTCTCTCAAACAGTAAAGCAAAATATATAAATGTGCTTTCCCCCCGCAAAGATATATGACTTTCCAACCCCCCCCCCCGGTCACACATACAAAAAGTGTGAAATATTCGAGCAACGCTGGTATCACGTATTTTTTGGAGATAAATTATTGGTGAAATTGCATTTTTAATTATATATGAACAAGTCAAACCATTCATATACATGTTGGAAAGGATAAAATTTTAGAAAATATCGTTTTTCACCTGAAAGTTTGAAATAAGTCGAAGTGTTCGAAGAAACTATAGTGTGTGGATCTTTACTATGTTGACCACCGTGTAGCCTGTTCATTGCTGGGTTCCGTGGTATATAGAATTATTACATTATTGCGTTTGAATAATGTGCAAACTTACTTTTTCTCCAGACAACCATGCAAAAAATTGTCAAAAATTCCACCAATCATATATGCTTCCCCCCACAATATCTGCTGGTACGCTGTGCCTTTGGCAGAAAGCAAGATTTTTGTCAATTTCGTTTAATTATATAAATTTTGTAGAGGATTCATTTCATCATCATTTATTTTTTATTAATAACGGTTACCTGCTTCTAATGCTGTTGACGGTGCATACGTGGCTATACCCATATAAATGACCTGGAAGAATATATGGCGTAAGTCTTGTTTGCATCTTAATCAAGCTGCATATATATACAACATAAGTAATCTTTACAGTTGTACGACGTTTGTTGACTTTACGAGTTCCTATCGTTGTCCATGTTTGTCTTTCGTCATTTTATTGTTTTTCTCGTGCAGTTCCCTGGTGGATTGTGGCATGTGATTGTGGTTTACGGCCATTGTAGGTGTTTCCTGTTATCTTTCTTATATTAATTTATGTTCAAGGATACCATTTTATAAATGATATTAGTTAGGATATCACATTAACCAATCAGTTTAAACATATCTATTAATTCCGTATTACAGCAGGCTGTGTGACGGGTGCCATGCGTGGAGCAGATCATGCTTACCCTTCCGAAACACCTGATGGTACCTCAGTTTTTGTAGTGCTTAACACTGCTAGTTGCTTAGTTTTGTGGCTTCTTGTTCATTTTTGTTTATTTGTTTTGTCTTTGCAATGCAGTATTAGTTCGTGTTGGATATGATTTGCCGTGATTTTGGATTTTTGATCTTAGAATTCCATTTTCATCATTTTTGCTTCGGTATTCGTTTGCCAGTGTATATGTATTTAAATTGAAATGTAGTATAAAAACAAATGTTACTGATTGTCACATATCTATAATAGAAAAAAGAAGGGAAACGGGGAAAGTGTCGAAGAGACAACGACCCAAAGAGGAGTGATAACAACTGAAAGCTACCATAAGATCTTCAATGAACGTCGAGGAAACCCCACACCCAACGGCAGGTCGGAGGCAGCTCCTAAATAAAGAGTAATTAAGTTTGCAAAATAAATATCATCCTAAACTCCTATAGACATAAAGTAAGCTAACTAGAAAGCAGACAAGACACACAAAGGCTTAATAGATTTCCTGACATAGGACAGGCGCAAACCGGCGGGGTTAAACAAGATTTATTAGGCCCAAACCCTCCCCCTAGCAAATGTGATAAATAAAAAAAACAATAGTAACAGCAGTAAAATTCAGTTAGCAACAAGACTGAGTCAATTGTGAAAAATTAAACTGAAAGAAGTAAATATTCGGACATAGATATGAAATCACAAAAGACTACTAGCAATTAACTGACATGCCAGCTCCAGACTCCTAACCAAATGACAAATAAAATTATATTCCCTCAGTATACAGCTTCCATCAAGATCCCTTCCCGTGAGCGGTTAAGCGATAATGATTTCATGCATATACCAGAATACATAAACAGAAAAGACACACAAAGGCAAAATAAATTTCCTGACTTAGGACAGGCGCAAACCTGCTGCGGCGACGTTCAACTAGTTTTATTGGGCCCAAACCTTCCCCCTAGCCAATGTGATAAATAAAAATACAATAGTAACAACAGTACAATTCAGTTAGCAACAGGACTGAGTCAATTGTGAAAAATTAAACTGAAAGAACTAAATATACGGACATAAACATGAAATCCCAAAAGACTTCTAGCAGTTAACTGACATGCCAGCTCCAGACCCATTACCACCTGATGGAGAACGACAATAAAAGCGTTGTTTCTTTGCTTGTTTTACCATGTATTTGTAGAGACTTTTTCTCATGTGCATTTACTCCATGTCCTTTCATTCACCATATACCGGAATACATGTACCGTGTCCATGCAATACAGATTTTAGAAATTTGGAACGTGTTTAGTTAAAATGCAAAGACCCTATCAAAAATCAATGTTAATACCAAAGAAGGCCATACGTAATGACTTTACGACAATACCGTAATTATAACCCTTATGAATTAGACGATTTAAAGGTTTTATAAGATTGTTAGGCGAGTTTAATTATTCTTTACTCCTATGTAAACACTACCGTAAAATAAGGGATGTAAAATGCCAGCCTTGATTAGATGTTTACAGGTAGCATTGTATTAATGAACTAAGTATTTATATCGATGAAAGAATTTAGTAAAGGTTTAAAACAGTTTATGATAACAAAAACCCTGATGTAATTGTTTTTCCAGTTATGAAAAGATTCCTTTCATTAAAATCGCAAGCGTTATTACATACTCGAGCAAATCGAACAAACACCATATGATGGCGCTTATGGAACATCGCCATCCAGAAATAGATAATTTAACTATGGAAAAAGAAAAATCGTCCCTTTTATCATAAATTTTAGTATCTAATTTACCATTCGTTATATCAAAATTGATGTCTAAGAACGGACAATGATGATTATTAGAATTGGCTTTATTCAAAGTAATTTCTTTAGGGTAGATTTCCTTATAATACGTATTGAAGTCGTCATTATTCAAAGTTAAAATATCATCCAAAAATCCCAAAGTGTTATTAAACTTAATTAAATGCTGTGTAGATGGGTCTTTGCCGATGTTGGTCAGAAACTGAGATTAATAGCAGTACAAAAAGAGGTCCGCTATAAGTGATGCACAATTGGTACCCATAGGAATTCCTATGACCTGGCGATAAATAGAGTTACCGAAATGAATGAATATATTTTCAAGTAAAAATGCAAAAGCTGAAATCATATCAAAACAAGTCCAATTAATTGAGTTCTTTTGTTTTGTATTACTGAAATGTGTTTTAAAGGAATAAGAACATATATATTCGCAATCGGATATTTTGAATGCCCATGGAATAAGACGTCTGAATTTTTCCTTTATAAGATGATGTGGTAAGGTAGTATAGAGGGTAGAGAAATCAAAACTTTAAAGGGATTTAACAGGGGCATTATAAGCATTCAATTTATCCAGAACTTCCAATGGATTTTTTACACTCCAAAAATGATTGATACATGTACCAGTGTTTTCATATACTTTGTTACAGACATTTTTAACCAGGGTTTTAATAGCATTCAAAGTATTAGTGAGTATAATAGATACTTTTGTAGTAGAACAGTGACTAGATGACACAATGAATCTAAATTTATATGGCGTTTTGTGGGGTTTAGGAATCCAGTACATGGTTGGAACTGTATTACTATCAGGTTTTGCCTGTAAAGATGTGGCTGTCAGAAAATGTATGTTTGTAATTTCATTTTCCGTTAATTGGCTTAATTGAAAAGTGTGTGAACTTGTAATTTTTTTAGTACTTCTATATAATGTTTACGACAAACTATGATGATGTTATTAGCAGCCTTATCAGCTGGGACAAAAACGAAAAAAAAACATTGTTATTATGAAGTAGTCTTCAAATAACATCATATGTGCAACAACAAGAATTAAAAGTGAATAAACATGTGGATTTGCATTTATGATGTATTGATCTAAATAAAAAACCAATAGGAAAAATGAAAGGATATGGCGTGAATGTACATGTGACAAAAACGCACACGATACAAAGAAAACTGCTTTATCAAGGACAGGGCTGTTATTCATGTCTACATCTTGATGTCACCTGAGGGTCTTCAACCATCTCATTTGTATCGGATAAAACTATGTTAATGTCGTGAAAACACATTCAAATATTCTTCTTTACATGCGTTCTCCGTGAAATTTTTTCCTTAGATTAAAAAGCATAATCACCTATCAAAGAGGGGTGAATTAATCATTATTTTTATTTTAACTGAAATACAAATATTGGAATCGCAGTAAATATGAGCCATTTTTAAAAGTTTTTTTAATTTTTCTTTTCAGTGCAAATGAAACAAATATTTGAAAAAAAAATAAAAGATGTTTTTAAAGATGATAAATACATTTTGTAACAAGCAACTTTTATTTAAGCCTGAAAGGACTCCAAACTTATCTGAGAACTTCAGCAAGAGAGAAATATACATTAACATGTTCAGACTGTCAAGTTTCCGTGCCATTACTGAAGTACCGGTAACTGCCTTGGGGACATTCAGTAAACCACCACATGTAAAACTGAACAATTAGAAAATTCTGAAATATTTTCATTAGTTAAATTTCGAAAACAGCCGAGTCGTTTCCAAATAGATTGCTCAATAAAAAGGGAGGCTTAACAAGGTTCGCTCCTCAATTTGTAATTAAATATAATTTCAGATAAAAGTAAACTATTGATAGAAAATTGAAAAATTATATGTCATATAACTTCTTTTTTTCAGTTTTCTAACAAATATCTCAAAACAAACGAGATCACTAACCGATCACGTTTTTATCTTATTGACAGAAAGATATGATCGGTTACTGATCGGTTAATGATCTCGTTTTAAGATATTTGTGATAAAAATTTAAAGAGGATTTGATTTAAATTAGAGTCTGAAAATCTTACGGAAATACCAAAACCATGACAATAAAACACATCAAGTTAAAGAATTAATATTCGAAATATCATCCTACGACAATCAGAATATTACCGTTTTTATCGTTAATTTGTATACGTTTTCATTGATCGCTAAGAAAAATATTTTCAGTATTTTGAACTGCAGGAATACGAAATAATAGCAAGAATTATATTAGGCCATGACTACTTTTTCGATCACCACGTCAACGTAATACATGAAATCAACATCTACAAAAACCCTAAAAGATGGTTACTCCTCAGGTTTTTGAAACTGTCTCTGACTTTTGGAATTCTCTGATTTTATCGATCATGATGCATTACAAAATTTTGCACCCCATTTTTCTTATCAAAATATGATTGCATGCATCTTGAACAGACTTTCGACATAATTTGGTGCAATTCTTGATATTCCTTCAATGCATTTCGAAGGTTGATTGCACTAATGCAAAGTGATCAGAAAGTCAAGATAAGTTCGGTTTCCCGCCAAAATGTACAGAGCTTAAATATCAAAACGGTCACACTGACCTATTGATATTTTTTGCTAAAATGATGTTTGATCGCTGTTCTTATAAATAAAAAATATTTATTTTAAAACCATCCCAAGAGTGACCATCCTAAAGATCGTACCAATTCGTTCATGATAAAACGACAATTTTTCGATATCTTAAGAATTGATTTTCATTTTCAAAATGTGTTCTAACAAATAATTCACTTAATATAGATAAAAATAATAGATGATACAAAAAAAGAAGGGAAACGGGGAATGTGTCAGAGAGACAACGACCGAAAGGGGAGTAATAACAACTCTAAGCCACCATAAGATCTTCAATGACCTTTGAGGAAACCCCACACCCAATAGCAAATCGGAGTCGGCCCCTAAATAAAGAGTAATCAAGCTAAGCGAAGTAAACATCATCCTAGTCTCCCATAGACATAAAGTAAACTAACTAGAAGACAGACAAGACACACAAAGGCTAAATAAATTTCCTGCCTTAGGACAGGCGCAAACCTGCTGCGGCGGGGTTAATTTGTTTTATTGGGCCCAAACCTTCCCCCTATAGCCAATGTGATAAATAAAAAAAAAACAATCATAACTACAGTAAAATTCAGTGAGCAACAGGTCTGAGTAAATTGTGAAACTGGGAGAACTAAATATACGGACATAATCATGAAATCACAAAAGACTGCTAAAAGTTAACTGACATGCCAGCTCCAGAAACATTACCAACTGACAAATAAAGTTATGTACACTCAGTATACAGATTCCATCAAGATCCCTTCCGATGTGGAGTTTACATACATAACCCGTGTCCATGCAATACTGATTTTAGAAATTTAGAATACGTTTAGTAAAGATGCAAAGACCCTATCAAAATATCAATGTTAATACCAAAGTGACTTTACGACAATTATAACCCTAATGAATTAGACGATTTAAAGGTTTTATAAGTTTGTTAGGCGAGTTTAAGTATGATCTCTTATGTTAAACATTACCGTAAAATAAGGGATTTGAAATACCAGCCTAATATCGATGATAAAATTTAGTAAAGGTTTTATCTAGTTTATGATAACGAAAACCCAGATGTAATAGTTTTTCAGTTATGAAAAGACTCCGTTCCTTAAAATCGCAAATGTTATTACATACTCGAGCAAATCGAACAAATTGAGTTATGTAAACACCATATGATGGCGCTAATGGAACATCGCCATCCAGAAATGGATAATAAACTATGGAAAGAGAAAAATCGTCCCTTTTATCATAAATTTTAGTATCTAATTTACCATTCGTAATATCAAAATTGATGTCTAAGAACGGACAATGATGATTATTAGAATTGGCTTTATTCAAAGTAAGTTCTTTAGGGTAGATGTCCTTATAATACGTATTGAAGTCGTCATTATTTAAAGTTAAAATATCATCCAAATATCGGAAAGTGTACATTGTTAAACTTTTCAATGAAATGCTGTTTAGATGGGTCTTTGCTGATTTAAGTCATAAACTGAGATTCGTAGCAGTACAAATAACAAAATACCGAGGTTTCTGTGAAGTTAGGTTCTGCAAATGCGCATTTCGACAACTTATGTCTCATCAGTGCAGATCGAATCTAAGCATTTGGAAATCAATGAACCGAAATATGTGTAAAAGCTGATAGAGAACAAATTACCAATCGGATCAAAATTGGAAAGCCAAAATCAGCTAAGGACAGAGCTATGCAAGAGGGAGATACATTTGTACTCCTTAGATTTTAACGAAATTTTCTGAATTTAAATATTGCAAATTTTCAAATAAAATCGGTTTTCTGGCCAGCACCGAAGTACTGGCTACTTGTCCGCTATAAGTGGTGCACAATTGGTACCCATAGGAATTCCTATGACCTAGCGAAAAATAGAGTTACCGAAACGAATGAATATATTGTCAAGTAAATATACAAGTGCTGAAATCATACCATAACAAGTCCAAGTAATTGAGTTCCTTTGTTTTGTATTAGTAAAATGTGTTTTAAAGGAATTAGGACATTAATGTTCTGTCTGTTTCTGATACTTGAACATTGTTTCGCCCACAAGTGGATTCGTCCATTAATGCTGACATTATTCTCCTTATCAGAAAAAAAACTTCCTATATTCTATATGTTAAAGGCACTAACTTGCTGAAAGATCATCATGATTGTCCCTGTCAGTTTGGCTGCTTTGGAATTAAAACGTTTCTCTAGGTACTGTAAAAATCAAAAGATGCAAGTAAGGCAAACACTATAAATACAATAAAAAATAAATATTTGCGTAAAAACGGTAGTATATTTTGTAACTCAAGTTTTAGAATCAAAACGTCGCTTTTTGTGCACTGACATAACAAAGAAGGATTACTGTTTTGTAGTATTTGAAACAACATTCTTTGAAATTCTGTGGAATAAAAAAAAGAAAATGGAGTAAATGCACAGTAGACAAGTGTCTACAAATACATGTGCCTGTCCAAACGTCAGGAATATGTTGGCAATTTGCTTGTCCTTTCTCTTTATAAAATTTTGTTTCTTAATTTTCGGGTTATTGGATGTGGTTTGTTTCCATTGTTTTATTCATTTTTTAAAACTTTTTGGGGTCATTTAGGACTTGTTATGTTGTATGAGGTTCTTCGCTGTTCTGAATACCGTACAGTGACCCCTAGATGTTTTGTGTTGGGTCGATTGAACCTGGGGATGGAATGTTGTGTTCTTGACATTTACCGAATTTCCTTTCTTTTTCATATGGTATAACCACTAAAAGAACAAAATTTTTATTGTCGTTCTTCATCTTTTATTACTTGTTTTCCTGGTAACAAATTTTTCTTGGTTTTCGTAAATCATTGTTTCGTGTGTACTTAAATTCGTGGTTTCGAATTTCATGCATTAAAACTCTAGAGAAAATATGTTTTTCTGTTGGAAATTGAATTTGAACAATGGTACTTTCAAACTGCTGTTTTATCTTGAGACATACATGTATGTTTTTTGTTTCTTTTATGCGAGAAAGTTGAATAATATTAGAAATTGTAGATGAACTATTGTTGAAGTACTTTTGTTCATTGGTTTCAAAATTTTCGTGGATTTCGTGGTTTTCTTAAACCACGAATTTAAGTACCAACGAAACAGTAATATTTATGAAAACCACGAATATTGATGTCCACAAATAAAAGAACGTGTAGCTCAACAGTATTACAAATATGCTCGTTTTTGTTAGGAATCGTCAGTAAATGTTGGTTTTTATTAGAACATAAACAACACAAACCTCAAATGAGCTGGTGAGATTCAATGGATAGAGCAATGGAACAAATAACTGAGCTGCTAATATTACAGCAAGTATCATCCCAAACAGGTACATAAAATATTGCGTTCCCTGTGTGTACATTTCAGCTGGTGTTCCTAGAATCAAAATGGCTGACATAAAGGAAACAAGAATTGATATCGCAACAGGAATCAGTTGCATCTGTCTTCCTCCCATTAGGAACTCCGATGTTGTGTTCTTTTTAGATCCTTTGATAGCATAGAATACGCCAATACCGGCCGAAACTAAAAGCATGGCAGCAAACACTAACCAGTCCCAAACATTGAAATTATCCCGTGATCGAGCCATTTTATATTTTGTTGAGAAATAATTTTGTTGTTTCACCCTCGTACACACATTTATATATTATTATTATATAATTTTTTTGTCTCACATATATTACTGTCTTCATTTGAAAATGGTCCACGTAGTCAATTTAACCCGCGTGCTTTCATCTGATCAACATCATAAGGTAACGTATGAGACGAGACAAATAGTCCATTAAAACTTAATTGTCATTTATATATAAACAACCGTAAATATTGACATAAGTAACACGATAAAAGATAAATAAAATGATAAATAGTTATGTACGAGATAGTTGTAGATACATTTGTTTTGTTACTAAACGATGTAACTTCTAATGGTAAATAACAACAAAAACACCTGTATGAATGCAACCCACAATCACACTTTCTTGTGCCACAGTTTTTGAAAGAGTTTGATTGCAAAATGGTAGTACATGTTTTGCGCCTGTCCTAAGTCAGGAAATTTATTAAGCCTTTGTGTGTCTTGTCTTTTTTCTAGTTAGTTTAATATATGTCTATAGGAGTCTAGGATGATGTTTATTTCACTGAGCTTGATTACTCTTTATTCAGGGGCCAACTCCAACCTGCCGTTGGGTGTTGGGTTTCTCACCGTTCATTGAAGATCTTATGGTGGGTTTGAGTTGTTGTTATTCCCCTTTGGGTCGTTGTCTCTTTGACACATTCCCCGTTTCCCTTCTTTTTTCTATTATGTACGTTAGCTTTTACAACTAAGGAGAGGAACCGATTAACTAAACAATAATACGGGGCTTTCGAGAGTGGAGATCTTGTTTATTTGAAGGCGAAAATGAATGCGTTCTAAATACAAGTAAAGTGGGGTCTGACTAGATACTTTACCCACTGAATAAATAAATGCCAACTTTTTTCCTAGTCTCAATAAACTATTTACAAATGTATTGATTTGAAGTGAACTGTACAATGAAACAATTTCAACAAGATAACAAGACACTTCGAGCAACAAATAGATTAGAAAAATATATTTCACTTTTTCATTGATACATGGACTTTTTTCTAGTTTGATTTTTACTGTGAGTCTTTTTGTGTATTAATTTTTCAGCCATACTACACATAGGGAGGGGGGTTTGGATCCAAGAAAACGAGTTTAATCCCACCGCAATTTTTGCGCCTGTCCCAAGTCAGGAATATGTTGGTCATTGGCTTGTCCTTGTCTTCTTATAGAATTTTAGTTTCTTGGTATTTGGGTTATTGGATGTGGTATGTTTCCATTGGTTTATTCACTTTTTTACATTTTTGGGCCATTAAGGGCTTGCTGTATGGTGTGAGGTTCCTCACTGTGTTGAAAACCGTACGGTGACCCCTAGATGCTATGTTTTGGGTCGTTTTAACCTGGATATGGGATGTTGTCTCCTTGACATTTACCCCATTTCCTTTCTTTTTCATATGTCTAATCGTGGTTTTCTAATGTTATAATACCAGGGTATAATTGACTAACAAATTTCACCAATTTCTGTTACGTATGTGGTAAAATATTTTTCCTAACAACTTGCATGAAATTTTCCGCCAAATCTAGTGGAATTTTACATTTTGTCATTCGAGGAATATTTTCTTCAGCTGTTATTAGTGAGATTTCTCAGATCTTGTGAAAAAAAAAATCCAAATGTTTTCAAACTCGGCAAGCATCGTTTTTAAACATTTGTAAAACTAATTGAACTTGAGGTGGGAAATTTCATAATCAATTTGCTATAGAATACACAACTGCATCGAGTCAGAAACGACATTTCTATACTCGAAAAGCCTCGCGTTTAAATATTTTTTTTATATCGAGAGTGTCGAAATGTCGTTTATCGCGAGATACGATTATGGATTTTATTTCTGTGATGATGTTAAGTAGATTACAGATAAAAATGTGTTCTTTGAGAGTGACGTCATCAGGCATGGTCGCCTTTTTCCACAACGTCACATTGGCGATGTCGGAAAACGGCAAACATATTTGAAGTCATAATTGAATTTTAACCAATGAAGTATCGATAACACTTTATGCACATGTTGGTTAACATTTTGATCTCCTATGATATGGAAATGACGAGAACAGCTTTAGAATTAGGGAAACTATATTTCTCTGTAAAAAACTATTTATTATAAATTCGAAAGCTTGCAATATCTGTCCCATAAAGTGATTGTCCTACCATATAATATTTTCCTTATAAAAATGCATATTTACATACCTGCAGAATTTTTTGTGGACGTCTCTAGAAATGATTCCAGGCATACATTTGACATAATTTATATTGAGTTAAGGATTCTTTTAAATCATACCGTCTTTTATAACGTTTGTTTGACATTCTTGAAATTCTTCTTGTTTGGTGATGTTTCTTTTTTCTAAAGAAAAGTTTAAATCTTGGCTCGTAAAAATTTAAGTAAGTCTCAAATCACCTTTTCTTGTTAAGGAACCTCTAATGACAATTTTAAACCTGCAGGACGAAAACCATTACAGTTATAATACACCATTATTTGGAAGAAATAAAATTATTCCACTATGTATTTATTGGTCAAGTCTGCCACAAGTGCATTGTGTCTCCCGCTGAACATTGAACAACAAATTGATAATCATGATTTTTCTTTTCTATCCCGTACTCATGTGGTGTTCTTGTTTCTTGGCAGTTGTCCTTGAATTGTTCATTTTTTTTTACTAACAATTCGGTTCCCACTTACTGAACTTTCTGGGTTTGAAGTATTTATCACACATTTATCATAGAATTTTTTTTACAAATGAAAACTTCCAGTTGAGTAGTTTAAGACATGGATTTCAAGAAAACCCCCATAAAACAGCAAGTTTCTGATCCCTAAGTTACAAAACATATGCAAGCAAATAAAAAAACCAAGAAGCTCATCCAATATATGTGCAAGTATATATACATTCATATTCTTGTCACAACAGATGAAACATGAAAATTACCTGCATGCTCACGTATTTTTTTATTTGACTTTAATACAACATGCTTCTGTTGTATGTAAGAGCATGACAACTGATAACCCAAACATTATAAATATTTAAAATATGTTAGACGAACGTTATCATGTCAAAGTTTGCAGCAATAAGGGTCTTCATGGGGGATACGGGGAAATCAAATAATCATTAGCTTTTTACTGATGTACATATAATCATTCATTATTTACTGAAAATATGGTTGATTTAGTAAATTTTCACGAAAACTTAAAGGGGCCTGATAATTCATTAATCATTGGGATATGCATCTGGTATTCAAAGAAACAGAAAATTAAGCCCCCTTATTATCACTTAATTATGAAAGCCAATTAAAGGTTTCGTAAAGTGTCTTTACGATGGTTGAAAAGATTTAATGTAACTGTAAGTGTGTTCAGGAACACTACCGGTTACGACATAGTTTGCATTAAAATTGAGGGATCACAAGAACCCATTACTATTTCAATTGAGGTCGAAGCTTTATCACATCGTCTGAAATGATGAAAAAGCAGATTGAGCTCGTTTATAAGTAATAGAAAATTGCATATCAGGGCTCGATTCTTATCCGAGTTTTGTTTATGCATTATTTTCTGTTAAAATCTATACGAGTTTCATTTTGTTGTATTGTATCGGGATGTTTCAATCTTTATTTTGCTATTCAGGGACACCTCGTGACTTTTTCTATAGCCAACGAAATCAATAAATTAACTTAATCACATGAAGGTAAAGATATGTGGGAAATGAATGTTAAGCGTATCAAGATCTGCCTGTCCTGCAATTTCGAAGAAATCCTGATGATTCATTTCGGACGTTTCGTTTTATTATGACCAACTTGTTATTGAGAAATTATTGAACTGCAAAAAAAAACAAAAAAAACGCTCTGCATATAGAGTGAAAGTTCGAAATTCATTATCATCTAGATTTATCAAACAAATGTAAATTATCCAGCGGAGGAGGATGCAAACTTATTACTTCCCTTGCTTTGTAGAATTTTTTTTCTTTACATACTTTTCTTCATAACTTTACTTTGTAATTTTACTACATGTATACTTAAAGGCAAATTAGTAGTGTGTAAGTTTTGATATATTTTAATTCATTGAAGTAGTTATTTTAATACTGAACAAGTTCAAATTTTGTAAAACAAAATATAAATATATTAACATTATTCATATAAAGATAATTCTTATATGATTTGCATAATAGGAAATAAGCTGATATGATTGGTTGAATTTACTTCCGGTAGCAATTTCTGAAGTCGTTTATTTTTCGATAGACGACCTTGACCGAACTACATTTAAGTTCACCTTATAAATTCATTCGCCGAGTGAATCAAATAGAACAAAAACGTGTGATTGACATTATAAAAGTAAGAATTTAATTACTTATCATCAAATTAAAAGAATTATAAGGATTAAACACCGTTTGGAAGGAATTTCTTGAGTATAAACGGGACCAAGTCACTCACAAACATAACATAAAAGTCCTTCGGACTTTTATTTGTTTGTGAGTGAGTTGGTCCCGTTTATACTCCAATAAATTCCTTTAAAACGGTGTTTAATCCTATAATAATATTATAAATGTAAATGGCATGAAAAGTTAATAAAATGTAAATGCTGTCATCAAAAATTCAGATTTAAGTAGTAATTATATGCAAGTTGTACACGTTACTGTAAATAAAGATTCTACAGTTGGTGCCATCGACAACTTGCGTATCAAATCAAATTAGGATTAAGTCGTGTCTAATGTTTGTGTATATTTTTAATCTCAATTTAGTTTTTCAGTTTTAACGCCTCCTGTTCAAATTAATATTAAACCTAGGCATAACTGTAACGTCTCAATCTAATTGCTGTGAATAAGCTCCCTCTTTCTATAAATAATTAATAATGAAGGAATACGGGGTAAATGCAAATGAGACAAAGTCTCCATAATTACATGGTAAAACTATGCAATGGAACGACGCTTTTATTGTTGTTCTTCATCTTGAAGTCATCATTTGGCCTTCAACAATGAGTTATGACAGTTCAAGATGGCGCCTGGCACTGTTTGAGCGGAATTCATTGCTAATTGTCGAGCAACGCTACATCTTTGTTTTCATTGACGCGGGATCGTCAACAAGCATAAACTTAATTGGCAAAGTGTTCTTACAATCGCTGTCTCATACGGTAACTATAAAATGTATCAAGTATAGCAAGTTTACGTTTACTTAGTTATGTTGCATTTTCATATTTTCATGTGTATTTTCTCTGTTAGGCTAAAATAAACAATATTGAAAAAAATCAAGCCCCTAGACCTAACATTTCAGTATTTTAGGTAAGAGTCTTCAGTGTTACCATATTTTCATTATCACTGTTGAAAGAAATAATAGTCTATCACCTTTAGAGATATTTGCATTTATTTTTGCATCTAACATATTCAGGAGATAGTAAATCATTTATGAACATTAATACAAATCAACAGTCATATATATATAATGACTAAAATGAAGATTCATTAGTAATTTTTTATCTCATTTTTTTCATTCTCATGGAATTTTAAACAAAATAATGTGTAAAAAGAAAGTTTCGCACTGACCGGTGTATATGTAATGACTAAAATGAAGATTCATAAGTAATTTTTAATCACATTTTTTCATTTTCATGGAATGTTTAACAAAATAATGTGTAAAAAATAGGTGCTATTTGTCCTTCCCGTGTCTGATGCAAAAAAACTAGTACAATGAATAGATTTACTGCAACAGGCACCAGGGGTCGATGCCACAAGGAACCAAGCAGACTGGAGAAAAAAAAATAAAAATTAAAATAAAAATTAAAAAATAAATTAAAAAAATTAAAAAAAAATAAGAAAAAATAAAATAAAAAAAAATAAAGGCAAGCTTGAGGTTTCCATACTGATGAGCATATTGTATATACATAGTTATTAAGGTAGGTGTTTATGAATAAATTTGCAAACATGGCTTAAAAGTTCATGTTCATCAACACTGTAAAGCCATATTATTTTTTGTGTGTTATTTAAATCATTAAAATGTTTACACTTTTGAATTATTATAGACAACATTTTTGATCTGTCTTCATTATATTTACTACATTCAAACAGAAAATGTGTTTCATTCTCAATAGCATTTGTGGAACATTTAGTACATAATCTTTGGCATCGAGGAATACCCTTGTATCGTCCAGCTTCAATTTGTAGTCTGTGGGCTGATATACGCAGCTTAGTAAAACTGCTCCTTAGTGAAAAACTATTGATATTTGATAGATATTTTTCAAACCCAAAACTAGTGTTGTACAAACTGTAAGTTTGCAGTTTTCCCTCAGAAAAGGTTTCCATTTTGCTTTTCCACTCTTTAATAAGTATGGTTTTCAAATTATCAATAATGATTCTTTTGAATTTTCCAAGTGAACTACCAATAAATACTTTCAAGTCTATATTGTTTATCCTTTTGAACAATTTTATTATTATATCTATGGAACCATACCAAGAAGGTTTATTTGATGCATGTAACTTGCAAGAATGTACATATGCATGCTGCAGTAGAGGAAACATTTTGTTTAAGTTTTCCATTCTATGCCAATACATAAGTAAATTCTTAATAATAACAAAATAGAGTGGTAGTCGACCCAGTTCTGAGAGAGCTGCAATGTTTGTATTTTTTTTGCTAATTCCAAGAATGACTTTACAAAATTTTAAATGAAGTTTTTCACATGGAAAGTTTTTATAAATATCATCAAATGTAATTCCCTCTTTTTTAATTTTAGCTGTTAATGGATTAAAAGCACCCCATACTTCACTTCCATATAACAAAATCGGTGTTATAGTATGATCAAAAACATGAATGCTAGTTTTAATACTTGGATGGTGTAACAACAGGTCTTTTTTAAGTTTGAAGAATACTTTCAGCGATTTTTTATACAATTCATTTTGGGCATACGAGTAGCTACCAGATGCCTTAAAATGCACTCCAAGATATTTATAAGTTTGTTCACACTCTATTTCCTCACCCCGATATTAAAATTGTAATTTGTATTTTCTACCTGCTTTGTTGAATATAATGATTTTGGTTTCTTTGTATTAACAGTAAGGCACCAATCTTGACAATATATATCTAGTATATCAAGCTTTTCTTGAAGTCCCTTAGCAGAGCCTGACAATAAAATTATGTCATCTGCATACATTAGACAGTGCACATCTTTGCCATTGATGACAGCTGGGTCTGATGCTTTAGATATATAGTCAGGTAGATCATTTATGAAGACTTTGAATAAACAGGGGCTAAGATTGTCCCCTTGTTTTACACCCACGTTCAGTTGAAATAGATCACTTACATGAGTCCTGGCCCTTACACAGGATTTGCTTATTTCATATAAATTTTTGATGATACTGTAAAACAAGCTTCCAACTCCAATATTGAGAAGTTTGATTTTAATTCCTGTGTGTATTACAGTATCAAAGGCCTTTCGAAAATCAACAAAGCAGGCAAAAAGTCTTCCATTATTTGTGCTACAGTAGTCATTTATAAGGCAATTAAGAATGAACATGTGATCTGCAGGTCTAGCTTTACGGGTAAAGCCTATTTGAGAGGGGTGAATTATGTTATGCTTCTGAAGAAAGTTATCCAGCCTTGAAGTGAGAATTATATTGAAAACTTTGCCAATGGCGCTAGTAACAGTTAGCCCTCTGTAATTATTTGGGTCACTTGGGTCATTGCTTTTATAAACTGCTGTGATATATCCCTCTGCCCAAGATGATGGATAAATACCAGAAGCAAGACAGGTATTAAATATCTTAAGAAAACTTTTCAATAAAAAAGTCTGGCTGTATTTGATCATATTGTTACTTACATTATCTAAACAAGGTGATTTTTTACCTTTTAGATTGCATATTGCTTTATTTATCTCAGTTTTTGTAATAGTCATGTCAAGTTCATTGAAACATGAAATTTTCTCAAGATATCTCAGTTTTTCCTCTAATTCAGAATTACGAATAACAAAGTCTTCTTTCAAATTAGAAAGATTTTTAAAATGTGTAGTCAAGTCAGGTAATGAAACAACACAATTAGTGTTTTTCATTTTTAGACTGAAGTTCATTTAATATGTTCCAGTACAATTTTGGATTATCTTTATGTAGAGAATTTAATTGATCTATTAAGGATTGTCTGTATTGTCTATACTTGAACTTCCTTAATTTGGAATACTCCCTATTTAATTTATTTTAAAAGTGATTTTTTACAATAGGATCTTTAGGATACATGGAATAAATCTTACCATAATTCAATAAATTATATCTAGTTTTTTTGCAAATTTTTGTCAAACCATTTTTTATTTTTGGGTTTATCACTCGTTTTCCTTTTAGGTTTCTGAAGAGAAATATTTGCTGCTGATATGAATATTTCTTTAAGTTCTTCTGCTGCTTCATTAACAGAGCTCCTACAATGTTGTATAGTTTAATCGTTAAAATTTATTATTTTATTTTGAATATTTGTAGAATTCAATGCGGTCTGTAATTTTTGTGCTGAGTCCTCATCCCAAGCAAAGTTAGGTGAAACGTCAAATGTCTTAAAATTGCTTTGTTCTACAGGGATGCAATAACTAGCAGACATTTCCCATACAAGTTTACAATGGCAATCTGATAAAGTGGGGAGGAATGGTGTAACGTGAAAAAAAAGCATTTGATCAAGAATACCCTCCGATGCCATTACATAGTCAACCACACTAGCACCATGGGGGTATAGCAAGTATAATTTCCAAAAATGTCACCAAATATTCTTCCATTTAATACTCTTATTTGATTGGTTAAACACATGTCTAAGAGTTCTTTACCTCTTGTATCAATTTGGGTATCATGACTTTGTCGAGTACGAATTTGTTTATCGGCTTGATAATAATCATAAATTGGAACATATTTTGAATTGTCTTGATTAATAAAATCATTTTCAGATGCTATACGTGCATTAAAGTCTCCACACAGCAGGACATTACCCAATTTCTTATATTTAACAATATCTTTTTCTACCAAATTAAGAATATCATCCTCAAGTTCAAGTGTGTAGCTTGAATGAGGTGGAGTGTTATAGACTACACAAATGAATAAATCTTTTTGAAACCCAAATTTAGCTTTTTCTAATTTAATCCACTGGTAATCTGGACAAGTGTTTTTTTTAAATTTTAACATAAGGTTTAATATTTCTTTTTTGAAGTATTGCTATACCCCCAAAATATCGACTATTTTTCGACATTTGTCTACATATAGGATGGTAATGAAACTTCCCTATACTATGTTTATCAGAATTATATCCAATGTGTGTTTCCACTAGGAAAACAATGTCATATGCTTCTATTTCATTCAAAAATAATGGATCCTCACATTTGTTCATCCCCTTAAGGTGTAAGCCCCCAACATTCCAGAATGCAAATTTTAAAGATTTCTGGCTTAGTTTTGGCATAGTACGTACAAATTAATAAAAAAATGTAAATGCAATAGAGGTTGAAATTTCTAAATTTCACACAATAACTAACTACATAATTAGTAATTATCAATTTTGAAATAAAGTCTTACCTAAACTTTTTAAAGTTTTCGAGAATTAATATTTTTTAATTTAATAAAACATATATATATGGTCCCTAATCCTTAGGGTTCTAATGTTGGTATCCCGGATTGTACATTTACATGTAAGATGTGAATGTGTTGACTACAACACATATCATGTACAAAAAAAAATGTATATGACTGCACAAAATATTGCATCACATGTTCATAACCAACATAAAAAATGTAAATAACTTAATACATGTAATTGCATTGCAATGACTATTACGGTAATAAGATAAAAATAAAAATGAACTATTTAACAGTGCATATCAGCACATGTTACAACAAATTATGACTATTGACTCTTTAATAACAGTAATTATATGCAATGCATAAATTAATTATTATGGGCGATAGCCCCTCCCTCTGCCACGACCTCTACGTCCAATTGATCTAGACCTTGATCTTCCTCTTTGATTAGACACTAGCGGAATTCGTAGCATATTGTGAATGGCGCGTTTTAGGTTCGCTGCTAGTTGTGACACACCTTTATCTGCGAGATGATAGTTATCCTCTTTAAGCAGGCCCTGAATAGGCTTTCCTTCCATTAGCATATTTGAATGATCAATGAGGATTACATCTTCAGTTTCATCGTAATGCTGTTTCAGTAATGCATTAATTATCTGCCCATTTGTGTTATGTTTTACACTATCTTGTCGTGGTGTAGCAAGGGAAACTATACAAGCCACTTTCCATTTCTTGCATGCGAGCTCGATTACATCTTGTAATTCAGTGACGCACTGTTGAGGTTGTTTGATTTTTAGATCATTAGTTAGCACATGAAACACTACTAAATTCGGGCGGATTCTTTCTTCGGTTGATATAATGTGCTTAGCTTCCTCCAAAGTATATGCAATAACTTTGCGTGTAATGAAGGCGGTAGATAATTTCTCTTCATTTATCCATTTTACATTTGAAGTACCAATAAGTAGGACGGTTGGCAAATATTCTTTCACTTCCGTATCTGTCGGCTGTTTGACTGATGTGAAAGCCTGCATTTTAAAGGAAACATTTTCTTCACTTAATTTATCCACATGTTGGTTTGATATTTTGATATTCTCCTTTAGTTTCTCAATTTCTTCATTTTTGCTTTGTAGACTTCTTGATAGGAAATCAATTTTAGAACCGGATGTTGTTACAAGACTCCTGAGCTCTGATCTTGTTTCTTCCAGCAATTGTTTTTCATGTTTCAGTTGATCAGTAAACTGTTATTTTACAAGTGCTACATGACTCTGTTCTTGTTTAAGTTTGAATTCTAACGTTTGTTTTTCATTTTGTAGCGTCTTTATTTTAACATTCAGATTGTCAATTGTGTTTTCCTGATCAGCAGTATTGGAAGTGTTCTTACCAAATTTAATCACATCAGCATTACATTGCTCGATTGCAGCTATAATTTTATGAGTGTTATCATTATGGCTATGTTTTAGCTTGGAAATTGTTTCCAATAAACTAGATTCTGTTCGTTTTAGATCAGATTTGATGCCCATATCTACTATGGGTGAACTACCGTCATCCTTATTTGGTAATTTTGTACCATCAATATCAAAACACTCTTTCACCAAAGTTTCTGTTTGTGATACATGTACATGGGGTTCTTGTGAGTTATCATTATTGCCATGTGCTCCCACTGTAACGTCACTGTTATTAAGGTCTTTCCCACTACAGTGGAAAGACCTTATTGTATTTCTTCTGATTATTATTATTATTATTCTTTTTTTTTCCGCGGCCAATATAATAAAAGTGTCGCGACATATCTATTCGATACTTGGTACACTTAATCGACATTGTTGCCTGTCGAAACCACTGACCCTGTGAAACCGATCTATTTTTAGTATCGGAGTTATCTCCCCGAATACGGTTTTCGTTGTTATCGTAATAGACCAAACACCGTAACCGATATCAAAATTCTGAGGCAAGGAAAATGTTTCACTCATCCTCAGCATGATTTGTGATGCAAAAAAATTTTTTGGGGTCGCGACCCCGGTTACGCGTTTTTGACCCCTCATTTTGTCGATTTCTCAAAGTTATCGGAATTTGATGAAATTTGGTTTCCAGGTAGCTTTAATGACCCTGATTACAAATCTGGGGTCAAAAAAAATTTTTGTCCGCCATTTTCAAAATGGCCGCCATTCGAAATTTTGTTATCGCGATATCTCGGAAACGATAAAAAATTTATGAAAACATTATATTGCAAAAATGTTCCCCTCATTGAGATCTATATTTTGTTCAATTGAAAAGAAACTCTCCGATGAACCGTTTTTGAGTTATAGTCCTTGACGCGTTTCGGTAAATCGGTTTTTTGCGAATAACTTTTAAACGCTTACAGATAATATAGTAAACATATATGTTTAAAGTGATCAGCATGAAAAGACCTTCAATTTGAGTACCAGGTTGAAGGTCATCGGTGACCTTTGACCTTGACCTTTGACCTTGTTATCAGATGAACTCGGAAACCGTAATAGATGGCTGAACAAGTATATCAGCAAAAATGTTCATCATGTCAAGGGCTACATTTGTCCCAATTGGACCGAATCTCTCCGATGACTCCCTGAAGAGTTATTGCCCTTGACGCATTTCAGAAATAGGTTTTTTGCGTATAACATTTAAACCTTTACAGATAGTATGGTCTTGTAACATATCAAATTAATCAGCAAGAAGAGACCTTCAATTTGATCCCATTGTCAAAGGTCGTCAAGGTCATCGGTCAAGGTCATAGCCAATTTTTACGTTTTTTTATCGTAAAATCTTTAAAAAGAGTAGAAATTGCTACTCTAGTATAGGGGAGACAATGTGCACCTCATCAAGATGATTTTAAACATGTGACATGACAAAACATAACACTAAACACAACATTGACTGGGAAAGACCTTGCAATTGTTCTCTGAACAATTGTCTTTTTAATTGTTAGTATCTTTTGTATTTGAGTTTGTGATATTCTCAATCACTACTTTTAATATTTCCTTTAACACGGGGAAGTGGTCTTTGGCAAATTGATTATAGTGCGTTCCTTGTACACGTATTGTACCAGTGTTTACAAAAAAAGTCAAATTATATTGCAACTGAGAGTCTTTATGTAGTTCAATGACAATCAAGTTGCTACTATTTGTAGAATCCTTCCATTCCGTGGGATAATCATACCATTTAACATCAAATTCCTGTGACAAATTGTCATAATAATATATGCTAAGTGTTTTAATCCATGCGTGGATTCTTTCAACATTTGTGTGGAATGTGACAATTTTAGCATTTTCTTCATATAGATTGAAGTCAATTTCTTCAAAGAGACACGATCTAGCCTTACCGGATCTTTTATTTAGTTTTGTAGCTATACATGACTGTGGATATTCTTTTAAGATGTTGTCCATTTCTAGATTTACTTTCAATTTTTCCATGATGCACGAAGTGTAAACAATAGTATTAGTGGCGAGTAGTAGTGTTTTTGTACTTTGGCGAAGCAATCAGCCTATATAATATATGTAAAAGACTGTATACCAATAAAATGAGTCCTGATATTGTCTAAAAACATCAATACAGTGCACCCCTTCTGCTAATCCGGGATGTACAACAACTATATGAAGAATTGTTTAATTGCTTAACATATTAAAGCTGCTATATTCTAATGGCATTGACCCCTGGTGCCTGTTGCATTTAAGTTACTTAATTCTAGCTTACTTGCATTAGTCACAGGTAGTACATAGTGCTTGTAGCTGGTATGTTCCATTTGGCATCGACCCCTGGTGTATGTTGCTCTAAAGCTACTGACCTAACATCACTAGCTTTCTTGCACCAGGCACAGGTATGGCATACAGCAATTTATTTAAATTATATTCTCTCTGTTCCCTCGCACTTCTGGTTTCCATGCTCTTTGCTGTTTTATAATTCACCAACTAGTAATATTTACTGCTCTGTTGTTGTCGACCACACTAGTATCCTCTCAAAAGAGACACACACAACTGATAATATGTACTTTAAGTTACTTGTGTGTTTTTTATATATTATTATTATTGTTGTTAAATATACTATATTTATATATTATTATTATTGTTGTTAAATATACATTTTTCAGTTATGGTGTACTTGTGCGTGAGAGAATTTCTCATATGGATATACTATTAATACTTTCAAATTTTGGCAATTATTTTTGCAATTTTCGAAATGTAATCCAGACCACCTGTTTTAAGTGCCCACACCTCACTATTTTATAACGCCAAGTTTTCTTACATTCGACTTGTTGAGTGCCCTGTGTTTGTCTATATGTTGTAGTTGTCCACTAGCTTAAGACACTAGTGCTTTTGTCGGGCAAAGGATGACAGTGATTGTAAGAGCACTTTGCCAGTTTAATTGATGTTTGTTGACAATCCCGCACCCATGACCAAGAAACCCATGGATGTAACGTTGCTCGACAATTAGCAAAGAATTCCGCTTAAACCGGCGCTAGGGGCCGTCTTGAACTTACTATGAGGTATGAGCAAATCTCATTGTTGAAGGCCTCATGGTGACTTCAAGATGAAGAACAACAATAAAAGCGTTGTTCCTTTGCTTGTTTTTTACCATGTATTTGTAGAGACTTTGTCTCATGTGCATTTACTCCATATCCTTTTATTTACCATGTATGTGCTCTGTTTTAATACTTGTAATATATATGCCCCCTGTGGGCCCCTGATTTGGCAAATAAAATTCTGTATTCTGTAAAATGGAGGCAGTAGAGAACTCACAATCAGACAATGACATGCTACATGTTGATATTCCTGATCCTGAACCAGTTGTCAAAAAACCGAGGTTCAAAAAAGCTATAACAGAGGATCATGTCCAATCACTAGCAAAAGCCAGAACAGAACCCAGAACAAATCAACAAACTAACTGGGGTGTTAATCTTCTCAGAGGTATATACACATCATTCTTTTTTAGCAAAGTTTTTCTCAAATTGCACTAGGCCTTAAAAAATTCTGTGTTTCCAACATACAAAAAAAGGTCAGTACATTTAAACACTTTTTTAGCAATTTTATTTTGAACATGGCCAATGAGATCCAGAAAATTTATGTGATTTCCCCACCTCCCTCCCCTCAGTTTTCAGCTTCTTGATAGAATTAATTGTTTAAATAGTTCAAATAGCATCATACCGTGACAAATTTCAGTTAACTCGAAACCTACGAATAAAAACAAAAGTCGGTCATAAATGTCAGTCGGTTAATGTAACCTTTTAACTGTTTTTTTTAAAGAGGGAATAAAAAAAAATGGGTTCAATGGAATGTTTAAAGTAGAGTCCGCAAATTACCTAAAACACAGAATTTTTTTAGGCTCTATTATTCACACAGAAACCCACTTTGTTGTCAGGTATATACCGGTATACATTAATATATATATGTACTATAAAAACATGATAAACATAGTGCAGAACTGTAATACATTTATAACAATTACCCCAGTGAGGATTTGAACCCCAATCTCCTACTTGTGTGTGCATATAAAATTTCAAGCACGTCTTGTTGAAAAATATTTAAAATTGAAATCTTTATTTGTTCAAATTCAGATGCATGCAAACTGGTATTTTTGCTGTTCTTTTTTTTTTCATTTTTTTTTCTAAACTATATTTTTGTACAACTGTGCATAACAACGTTTCTGTACCCTCCACTAGAAATCACAATGCAGGTGTACTATCAATTGTACTACAGAGGTTTTTTAAGTTTTAAAATGTACACTGTTCTGCAGTACAATAAATATATGTACATGTACATTTTGTACATGTAAAACAATGTATATACTAGACAATAAAATAAAATAATGACAATCTGATCTGCACTGAAGAGATATTTGTGTGAATCAACCGAAGAATTTTTTTATGTTTTTATTTCAATTTTACCTCCATCTTTGAAAATTTAACTAAAAAGATGTCATATTTTGTCCAAGGCAAGTTTTTTACACAATCAGGAATTTAAATATTTCTACATAGTAATAGATAGTGGTGACTTGATCGCGATGATCAATTATAATTGAAAGTCAGTGTACTACATTTTGTATAATACCATTACCTAAATAGCAAACAGGATACATGTATATCGGTGTGTTGCAGTCCGAACACACAGGATGTGGTACATTGTAATTATTTTCTACATTTTAATAAAATTAATAATAAGCAAAGGAAATTAATTGCTTTATATCTCTTGTGGGTTTTGGTACTAAATGTTATTAAAGGGATCAACTAAATTGTAAACATGGTAAAAAGAAACAGAAAATCTATATAGCTAGCGTCCAGTTGGTACTGTGTTATTAAAATAAGAAAGAAATTAAGCAAAAAAGAAAAAAAAACTGTCGTGGTAGCCCTAAGCCACCTGATGAGTACAGTTTTTATGAAATAAAAGGAATAAAAAAGATAACAAGAAACACCTACAATGGCCGAAAAACATAGCCACATGCTAGAAAGTAAATAGGAACTGCACAAGAAAAAAACCCACAATAAAAATACAAAAGACAAACATAAACAACGATAGGAACTCGGGACAGCCGGACTTGGTACCGGCACTAGCAAAAGCCAGCGGTAGGGTTAAACCGATTTATGGGTACCCAAACCTCCCCTTTCTCTGTCCCGTTTCCCTATCGTAGAATAAACATACGAATAAAACCCATACAGGTAGACTACTAACTCCATGACTACAATCTAGAAAAGAAAAATGGGGGGACAAAACGTAATTTTGAAAGATGGGTCACAGAGTGCTCGCCGCTAAACTGCCGGCTAGCTCAAGGAGCCTAGTCCGCTGGTAAAACACTGTCGCACTACGAAAGGAAAATCAAATTCAAAACTCCCAATGGGTTTGGTAAAGAATCGTCATGTATTTCAGTAGACATCGGCAGTATCAGTGAGAGGCCAGTATGTGTGTAAAA
>MJUU01025831.1:38797-61746 GCA_002080025.1 Modiolus philippinarum | reverse complement strand
TGTCAATTCCTTTCAGATAAACAACCCTCGTCATTTGATCTAGGTTTTATGCCTAACTTATCAGTTGTGATACAATGTTGGAAAATAAAACCATTAAAGTCCATAAATTTTTGATTTTCAGTATAAAATTTTAGAAAATGGGAATTTTCGGAATTTTAGATTTTTTCACAATTTCGACTTTCTGACTTTATGGTCGTAAAAAGCTGAATATATATTTAATAATTGCCGATTTAATAATGATTTATGATATGTTAGCAACAAATCGTGTGCTAACATTTTAGTTTCAGACGCAATGTTGGTTCAGAAATGTCAAAATTAGCACCCCTCCCCCTAAAAATTGAGGGAAAATATGAAATATTTTGGCTCTAAATGATTAAAGAATAATGTTTTATTGGAATTCTAGTGTTTATTTCACTAAAGCTGACATGCAGATGATCATTTAAGTAGATTTTAACTTTTTAAGAGGTCTCTTTTTTTACTCTTATGCTCGAAATTGTATGCAAAATTGGAAGTTTCCGTTTTTCAAAATTTCTGGTGTTTTGATTTTGAGATGCAAATACTTCATGAAATTGATATGTAACTTGAAAATGTTAATAAGATATCTTTTCATTATATCTAAGCCATAAGAAAATATGTTTTTAAACATTTTAGAATAACTACAGTCTCATTAATTACAAACATATAACCCCTTACCACAATTATTCAACACAATTTATTTCATTTTATTCAGCTTGAAAAGCTCAAACATTGTATAAAGGTCCAATAACATGTCATTTCAAACACCAAAATACACAGAAACTCCAATATATCACAAAAAGATCATGTGTGTGGTTAGTGGGCAGTTATTATACAACAATTCAACTTTGAATTTTGTAAAATTCCGAAATGCTGAAAAATCCCATTTTTCACAAAAATCGCCCAAAATACACAATTTTACCCATATTATTAGCGTTAAAATTGCATATTGCGATATATAAAATGCATTTTTTTAAAAGATAGTAAAATATAAGTGTGTTTTGTTGATATAAATGTAAAGACATACATATTCTGGGGATTTTTAAGCACCATTTTCTTTGGGTAGGGATAAAATTTTCGGTATTAAGAGTCACATTGAACACTCCTTGTTCTTCTAAACATTGTATTTAGATAACTTATATATCGGTTAGAACAATGAATAGGCATATGTGCATATAAATCCTCCAGATTTGCAACATATAACTACTTAAAAGTGAATTTTGGACAAATCTGAAATGCTGAAAATTCCCATTTTCATCAATTCTGTACAAAATATTGAGTTTAAGCTGACAAGTGGGACTTAAAATGACACATCTTGAGAGGAATTATGCAAAGTTGTTATATGCAATGCATATTTTGTGTGTTTTGGTTATTTTGATGTGAATATAGTAAAAAAATAGACTATTTTTGTGAAAATTTGTTGGGGTAGGGGTAATTTTTGGGGTATTTAGAGTCACATTAAACAGTCCTTGTTTTTCTTAACAGTTTTTTAAGACAACTAATGTATCACTTAGAACAATAAAATGACATATTTGCAGATGAATCCTCCAGATTTTCCAGATTTGACATATATTACGATTTAACAATGCACTTTGGAGAAAACTGAAATGTTGAAAATTTCCATTTTCCATCAGTTTGTGCCAAATATTTAGTTTAAGTCAACAAATGGCTGTTAAAATACCAGATCATGATGTAATTCATGTAACATTGTCATATATAACACACATTTTGCATGTTCTGGTTATTTTTATGCGAACATAGACAAAAATTTTTAGGGAAAATTTGTTGGGGTAGGTTCTCTGTATTCAGAGTCTAATTAAACACTCCTTGATATTCTAAACACTGTTTTAAGACAACACATGTATTGCTTAGGACAATTAATTGGCATATCTGCAGATATATCATCAAGATTTGCCATATATAACGGGTTAACAGTGAACTTTGGCCAAATCTGAAATGCTGAAAAATCACATTTTTCATCAATTTCGGGCACAATGCTAAGTTAAAGTCAACAAACGGATGTTAAATTACCAAATCGTGATGTAATTCATGCAGCATTGTCATATTCAACACACATTTTGCGTGTTTGAGTTAATTTGTTGCGAACATAGACAAAAAAATTGACAATTTTAAGGAAAATTTGTTGGGGTAGGGGTAAGATTTTCGGTATTTTGAGTCACATCAAACACTTCTTGTTTTTTTCTCAACAATGTTTTCAGACATCTAATGTATCGCTTAGAACAATTAATTGGCACATCTGCAGATATGTCCTCCATATTTGGCATATATAACGATTTAACAGTGAAATTTGGGCAAATCTGAAATGTTAAAAATTCCCATTTTTCATCAATTTCAGGCAAAATATTGAGTTTAAGTCAACAAATGGCTGTTAAATACGAAATCATGGTATAATTTATGAAACTTTGTCATATACAGCACACATTTTGAGTGTTCTGGTTATTTTTATGCGAACATAGACATAAATTGACAATTTTACAGTAAATTTGTTGGGGTAGGGGTAAGTTTTTTTGATGTATGATGTTTATATTACATAAGAATGGCCATTATTTGTAGAAGTTGTAAAGCAAATATAAAAAGCGTTCAGTTGATACCTACTTTAAATGATATTTGTTTACTAAAAAGTAATACGAGGCAAAAGAATGACAAAACTTAATCAAAATGAGAAAAGATCCATTTATTTGGTCTATTTGAAAATAAATCTTTGGTTATTAAAAATATGTTAACATTATGTTAACATGTTTTATATTCAAGAAAATAGATTGAAAAACTAAAAACAATTTTCAGAATCGGAATCGAGATGCACTTCGGGTTCTTTAGACCATCAAACTTACGCAATTTCAATGAAAATATCTTAATTTTCTTTAATATTTCATAGAGGTAGGGGTACGTTTAATGGCGCTATGGAACGTATTGGGCATAGAAATTGTAAAAGTTTGGGTTGTTTGTAATAATAAGCAATTATTTGATACATCGTTTTTATAACTGGGAAGCATTTGATCAACATTTTGAAGCATCTGAAAGAAAAACTTGAACGAAAAACGAAATTTTCCAAAATTTTGGTAGGTGGGTTTAAAAATGGGCCCTGTTTTACCATTGCGTGCAGGTTATGCTCGTGTTAACATGTTTTATTTTGAAGAGGGGATGTATGCGGACTGGGTGTGGTTTGGAAGTGGGGGGTGCACGGGGGGTTACTCCAGCCCATGGACTATAACAACAACAAAAGATAAACAGAAACAGAATACTGTTTTATAGCATGAATACTTCAATTATGTGAGTGGCTGAAAAGCAATACAGTTTACGACATATTTGTTACATTAAAAGAGACTAGATTTGAAATATTTAATGACAAAATATGTACAAAAGTAGTTTTGACAATTAGTCATCAGATATGAATTCAGGCAGTATTCTGGAAAAATTACCGAGAGGAGTTTCTGGTTTACCAAAAATTAGAATCATGTAATTTTGCAATTTAATCATTGACAACGACAGATTTCGATTTAAGGTATTGAAAAAAATATTGTAGCTAAGCACGATTTAAAAAAAAAGTTTTCCAAGCCAAAATGCGGAAATCTAAAAATAAATTCCGAAGTTTTTCAGATGAAGGTATTTCTGGCAATTTACTAGCTTCTGGCACCAGTTTAAATGATATTCCAATAACACTGTGTAATTTCGAAATGGTAAATCCCAGAAACTCATTTCACAGTTATTTATTCAAGACATTAAAAAGCATTCGTTTCATACGATCATTAACAAGTCTTTTAATACTTGATTTTGGCTTTTCTATTTAGATCCTATTGTTGATCAGGTTTTACACATATTTCGATTTATAGATTTCCCAATGTCTCGATTTGATCTGCACTGAAGAGGCATACGCAGAGAATAAATTCACACTAACTTCAGTATTTTGTTAATTATTACCATTGGGCTGATGCCTCTGCTTGATGAAATTTCAAACCGCGAGGGCATTCATTAACCCAGTAGCCATTCCTTAAATGCTGACCCGACCATCAATTTCATTTAAAAACTTGCAATATTTAATCTTAAGGAAAATTTGTTCAAATCTAAAGAGTATCCCCCGCATGCATAGCTCTGTGCTTAGCTGATTTTTTTTCTTTTCTATTTAGATTGCTCTCTATCAGGTTTTACACATATTTCGATATACGATTTCCAAATGATATACTTTGATCTGCACTGAATAGACATAAGTTGTCGAAATGTGCATATGCAGAATCTAAATTCACAGTAACTTTGGTACATTTTATTTTGTTATTTAATAGATATCAGTCATTTGTTGAAAAAGTCGAAGTTTTGGTCCGAACTGTGATTCAGGATTTCTGACTTAGTTCTGGGCTAAATGGGATGAATATTTCTTTTTACTGTCTGTGACCTGTTAGTGACAATTACCGTTGGGTAACTAACCAACGCCATCACATTTGAAGGGGACGTTTTGCGCATCATAAAACAGCTTACCATTGCTTCAAAGTTGCCCTTACGGTTGAGAATTTTCCATTGGATTTATCACCCGCCTTTTCTTTTTGGCCTTTGGATTCCGGCTCTTGACATTTCTGTTCGATAGTTTTGTTATTACCACTCCCCAATTTCACATTCCGACAAATAAAAAGAAATTTAAATATGTCATGTAGTATAAAAATGTTCGGAGGCCGAGGGCATCATCTTTTAATAAAATTTCAATTAAATTAATAGTAATGTAAGTGTTAAAGTAATTGAGGTATGAGGATAATTTTATACAGGTCTAATGAAAAACAATCAATACACGTAATCATTAATGTCATAAATGACACAAAAATTTGGAGTAACTGCCAGTATACACTAAGGTCTAGTTCTATAATGAATATCCCAGTTCTTTGATACGTCTACTTGTTCTATTCAAATTCTAACAGAAGAGGGCTTATCTATCGGGTTTACTTCTCCGTCCTGGCTGTCCAGGGTCATCTAAAATAAAACATAAATATTACAATTGTGACAAACCTATAAATGTTATTAAGACAACGTTATATTTAAGAAGATACATTCATTACATCAGGTCAGTTTGCAAACTTAACGAACAATAAAAACATAAATTGTGATACATTTTATATCAATAAACAGATGGTAACAATGACAATCTTCTATATCCATTCACCGAACTAATTTACTTACTCATCTCATGCTTTAAAATCATCACATTATGCTTAGCTGATTCAACGTTTTCTTTATCATGTTTATATCTATCTTCTTCTTCATGTCCGGTAATTGTCGAAGAATCTACAAAGGAATTAAAAGGTTTCATCTGCATTATTCAATTAGTAGATGTTTTTAATAACTTCTCATCCCCTTAAGTTTATTAACTGAGAAAAGTGACTTGCAAAAGGTGTCAGATAGGCATAGAAAAATACTAAAATATAAATGAAATTTTAGTGCTACATATGGCAATTTGACACTTTGATTTTTTCAGTAAAATCATTTCTAAAGCCATATTTAATTACATGCTGGAAACCTGACTAAAAAAATAATAATACCAATATACGAAAGATCTCAAAGGGATGTCAAGATTATTGCATCAGTTTAAGATACCTGTGCAACCAAACTTACCGACCCCGCCCGCTTATTTAAGTCCGCAGACACCCCGTTGTAAAAATAATATGTCTACATTAGCGCTAGCTGCACGCAATTGTAGAATGTAACCTTCTTTTAGATAGTGTGACTGATAGTGTGACGGGTGTCGTTAGCGGGACAGGACATGCTTACCCTTCCGGAGCACCTAATGTCATTCCCGGTTTTCACGGGAGTTCACACTATGAGTGCTTTAGTTTTTAATGTCGTCTTTTTTTTTTCGTGCTTGTAGCTGTCTCACGTCCTAGCTTTGTCTATGTTTTTCTCTATTGCCGTTTTTGCCATGTCTTCGGATTTCGATTTTTGTAGTCTTCGCTTCCCTTATTCTACTGCCGTTGTTTTAGACCCAACAAGAGGGGTAAAACTGAAAAAGAACAGATAACTAAAAGCACTTACAATGTCCGAAAATTGCAATCACATGCCACAATCTACCAAGGAACTGTACAAGAAAAGCAATGAAATTAAAAGAGATACACAAAGACAAGGATAGAAACTCGGGGTAGCCGGACTTTATTAATCCTGCTCTGTTAACAGCACATTTTGGACACTATCATGTCTTATCTTTCAATGATGTCTTGAGGGATGAAATTAGCATGGGCTGAACAAATCCCTGATTAAGCAAACTACTCCACATATCTGAAATTGCTTGAAATCTGTCAATGTAATTTTCAAAAAAAATGTAAACACTTTATGAAGTAGTATACGTTTGAGTGACCATTTTTTATCACTTTTAAACAGATCACCTAAATCAGACCTTTTATAATATTTTTGTTTTCGACTAAGTCAAGTCCTTTTCTTGTCTTTTTCTATTGATAAGTAGTACAAATCCATAAAAAGTCGGTATAAAATAAAAGTTTAATATATTTTCTTAACAACGAGGACAAATATAGCTATTTGAAGTGAAATAAACTTCAAAGACTAAATGATGATTGTCGTAGCATACAGCGAAACAGATGTCCCTATTTTGTGTATTTTATGAAGTGTTCATGACAACGGTAGCCGTTCTGGAACTTCTGAGACAAGAGATCACTTCTAACTATGCAAGAAAAAAAAATCAGTAAAATTTTACCAATTTCGGAGATTTTTTTAATATAATACATTCTCAATTTAGTGTTATCGAAAGAAAAAAATATTGTTGATTAGATTTTCATTTTTCAGTTATAACTTAAACATTGAAAATTCCAAACGAAATAATTTTGTTTTAATTTTACTTCATAATAATCTTTCGAAGGAGTTTATATGTTGTGAATTCAAAGTTGAATGAATTGTATCAGATATAATATGATTGGAAAAGTAGATTAAATTTTGTTTGCCTAAGGTTTAGATCTAATAATTAAAAAATGGACAGTTTAATTGTGTTCACTTTTTAATAACCTTTTGAATTTATATACTGAGAAATGAAAATTTAATGAAATGCAGCATAAATATGTTTGGAAAAGTAGATTTTAAGTCTTTGGTTGAAAAAGAAAACTACTGCAAATGATTAAATTACAAAAATCAGGATAACAGCAAACACCTACAATGGCCAGGAACTACAATAACATGCCACAATTTACAAGCAAAATGCACCAGAAAAACAATAATGAAAACAAGAGACAAACATAAATAACTGTAGGAACTTTAAAAAAAAAAAAACTTACTTTAAACTTCTTCGAAACATTTATTTTGTTTTTCATTTAAAATATACCTCTACTATTAGCCAGACATTTTAGTCAGTTGAGCACTTTTTACCATGGGGGTGACATTAAATTGTGCGTAGTATATGTATAGTGCTATAATTAGCCAAAGGGAGCAATAACATAATATATAACGTCTAAAAACAAATATGGAAAATTTGCTGTATAGAACTGTCAATTCTTGTGAAAGGTATCTGGTCCATTGATTGTTTTACGTGATTCTAGCGTTGTTAAAAGTGATTCCAGTTGTAGGAGTATTTGTCTAAAGGGACGATGGAAATAAAACCTCGGGTTGATTTTATGATATAGCAACTCAGTCTGCAGCCTGTACATCGTTAATAATTTTGTGTTTTTGTAGGAAAACAGTCATCAATCTAACTGGTCTCCAGAAAAGATAAACCAAAGCAATTGTTTGATACCACAGGGTTCTTCTGTACTCTGTTAAGTTTCTGTATCTTTGTAAATTTATCACTGGTGATGAAATTCGATAGACATTTAATTTTGTTAATTTCAACTTTTGGCTATATGTTAAAAGGGTGCAAACAATATAAATATGAGCAAATGAAAGAAAATTTGTGCGCAAATGACATGTTAAAAAGTGCGAAAATGAAATGCCACCTAATCTCAAAAAGTGCGCAAATGAAATGCAGCCAGATTATTATTAGGTAGCAAAATCGAAATTTAATGACTTGATACGCATAAATATGATTGTTTGTTTTTTTTATTTACACTTAATCATTAAAAATTACAAAATCAATTTTTTTTTATTTTACTTAGTAAAATTTTTCGAAGGAGTTCATATGTTTCGGAATCAGAATCTAATGACTTGTGGCATAAATTTGGTTGGCAAAAGTAGATTTGAAGTCTCCGGTTTATACTTCATCAAAACAGTTCACTTTTTTATTTTATAAAAATCTTTCGAAAGAATTTAAATATTACGACTAAATAATAAATATTATACTTTCAGCTAAATATGATTCGAAAAGCATATTTCAAGTCTTCGTTTTCAATTTAGTCCCTACAAATGACCAAACCAATTTGTTTTTTTTTTAATTCTACTTTATAATGTTCTTTCGCGATATGTTAGTGTTTTTTACCTTTATTTTTTATTTTTGAAGATTGCAAATTGCCTGTCTAAATCCCTCGTAGCTTTTAAATTATGCAAATGAAATAAGGTATAAAATATGGCTTATGCCTCCATAGAGCTTACTTTATTCTATCATAGACATGATAAAACAACCTCAGTACAATACCGAAGGAACAAGGGAAGCGATGACTACAAAAATCGAAGTCCAAAGATATGGCAAAAATGGCAACAGATAAAAACAAATGCGACTTTAGATAATTTTTTTTCAGTGTTCTTTTAAGATATTTTAGAATTAAGTTTTCTATATGTATTACTGATATTGATAAATAGGAAGTAAAATCAATATTATTCGTATTTATAATGAAAGGATATGGAGTAAATGCACAAGAGACAAAGCCTCTATAAAATACAAAGCTAAAAAACAAATAACAGAACTAGGCTTTTATTGTTGTTCTTCATTCTGAAGTCACCATAAAGCAAGGCCATCAACAATGAGCTTAGCTCATACCTAATAGAAAATTCAAGACGGTCCTAACATCGGTTTGAGTGGAATCATTGCTATATGTCGAGCAACTATACATCCATGGCTTTGTATCCAATCATGCCGGATCGTCAACAAACATAATATTGATTCGCGCAGCGTTCTTGTAAGCGATGTCATTCGTGATGTGAGTACTAAAACAGAAATGTCGGAATAATTTTTGGAAATTAAAAAAAAATAAATAAATAAAAAAAAAATAAAATAAATAAATAAATAAACATGTCAGAATTTGAAAGTGATATTTTGTTCCCATATGAGATATTCTCTCAAGGAGTACACCATTTCTGTTATGCATAGAGAGCATTGGAATGGCCCAGCTGAAGTCCACCAAGGCAAACACAGAGCGATCCATCGTTTTAATTTGCATTATAAGAATTCAAAATTAAAAGGCAGGAATATTCATACACAAGATTATTTTTACTTACCTGACATCGACTGTTCTGTCAACAACATAAGGACAAATAAAGTCACAATTACAACACAGAATTGCATTGCAGGTGTGTTCACAATAATTTCGCTTAAAACAGCGCTTGTCAGATGCAGAAACACCAATCACACTAACTTCGGTATTCTGTTATTATATATCTTATTTACAACAATTTGCTACAAAAGGTTCATTATGATTCTTGATAATAAAAGTATATTACTGCAATAAGATATACCTGTACAAAGGAAGCAATAATTATCGTTTACCAGATCTAGGTGAAATATTTTTCGTAGATAACGTCAATAAATATTAATTATAACTCGTCCCAATATGGCATAATTGCATGATTACAAAGATACTAAATAATTGATCGTATATAAAATCAAGGTACGAACATGCTGACTAAATTTAAGTCGAACGAGATCAATAAGTCAAAAGTAGTTTAAAAATCGAGCATGACAGGTATGGCCTAATTATATTGAAAATGGCTTGAATTTTGCTTTAATATTGTAAAATTCTTTGATGTCTGTATGATAAATTAACATGAGAGTAAATCTAGCTTAAGTATAATATTTTCCCTATAAAAATAAATGAGTGTAAAAAATAAGAAAGGTAATTTAGTTCAATGTTCATTATGAGAGGTTTGGCGGGGGGCATGGTATGTACATGTGAAAAAAGTGCAAAACGTGCTGCTGTGTTCGAGTCCTTGCATAACAGGAATCGTCATGCCAGAAGTCAAAGTCATATATCATTTTTCTCTTAGATTTATTGAAACATGTAATAATTTAAATTCATATATATCCAAGATGAATGTTATGCCCCGTATTGAGTTAATTGTTCAATTATAAAAAAAATATATATGTTATGTGGTTAATGCTAGCAATATTTTTTTTTCATTTTCCATATCCCCTGGTTTTGATTTTGTGACTTACATGCAGGGGAGAACATTGGTAGGATCGTTGAACAACGAAGGGTATTTGTTAAAACAATGTTTGAAATTATAATGAATTTAAATCTTAAAAAAGAAGTTCATTCGGAGTTACATAACATTATACAGCAAATATTCAAGTATGCCATTTTCTAAGGCAATGTGGCGCGTTAAGGTGGCACGGTAGTATTATTCCTGGCACTAGGTTGACCAATTGTGTACCCTACTCAACTAAATATACTAAAGCCTGTGATTGGATATAAATGTATTGTAAAGTAAGTGAGAACCGAACCGTCGGTCTGAAAAGAACAATCCAAGGACAATGGCAACATAGGAAAAACAAAGAAACGAAGACATAACATGAGCACGGCACATAAAAGAAATTGAAGACACGCACATATACAAATGAACAACACGGACCAAATAAAAACCATGGGTGAGATCAGGTGAACCGGTAGAGTAAGCATCTCCCGCCGTGTTGAACATGTCAACTCCGGTAGTAAAGTCAAATCCGGTAGAGGAAAATCAAACTTTAGTGGCAAAGAGAAAGATCTGTTGTCATCTGGGAAACAGATATCTCACAGCGATCCACAAGATCGTGATGTCGATCGTAAAACTTCTGTAGTGACGTCCTCAACTTATGGGCAACATACCCTTGCTTAAGTAGCCTATTTGTAAGCAACCGAGCTCTATCAAGGTAGTCACTGTATCGACCACAGGCCCTTTAGCAGCGAATGAGTTGGGAGATGTAAACTCCTTATGCTGGTGCTTTTGGAATGTTTCTACAAAGAAAAGGGAAGTTGACTATTGGAAAAGTGAAGTCATCGGGTTTGTCATAATGGAACAGCTTGTCAAGCATTTTTGACTTAGTGTTCAGAATCACCAATAAAAAAACTAAATAAATGGGGTGATGAACTGAATAATGAAAGCGAAAGTTGAGATTTAATTTATCAAAAACCTTTATCGATAACAAGAAACAATCAAATAAATACTTTTCAGCATAAAATAATAAATAAAAGTGACAATAAAAGTCCGAATCGATCAAAGGAAGAGACCAGTAAGGAAAATTACACATCAAACTTTGAGAACAAATTCCAAACAAAAAATTGGTCTTGAAGAATCTCATCTTTGAAGTTTTTTCTATGGAGACAAAAGAGAGCATCCTGCATTTATTTTATGAATGTTATATTGTAAGAAATTTTTGGTTAGAATTATCTGAATTACCGAAAAGCAAATGCGATATTAAATTAAATGCAAAAGATATTATCTTTGGAATTGCAGAATATAATATTTCGATAAATATGTTACTGCTTCTTGGAAAATATTACATAAACGCATGTTGTTATTGAAGGTCATTAACTAATTTAAATGGGTTTTCTCAATTCATTCAAAATATTTTCAAAATTGAAATGTTGTCTGTCGTTTGGTATTAGTCCCCTGCAGTTGGACATTCTATAGAGAGGAAATGGCAAACACTGAAAATTTTATTTGAATGACACAGGGTGAGATAATTTTCTGGAAGTGAGAATATATATGTCAGGACTGAGTCAATGGGTAATAATTTAAATTATGTTGCTGTGCACTTGCAGTTGGTGGACAGTGACCTTGAGACATGTGCGCAGCTTTTTTTTGTAATAAACTGTAAATGTAAAGTAGCAAAAGGTGTACGTGTTGAGTAGGAGGTTTTTTCCATACACAAATATATTGTTATAAATCTATCATCAATCATTGTATTATGTATTTAGCATTAGCATTTAAAATGAAGAATCACAAATAAAAAATTCCAATATTTAGTTATTTGATGCCTCTGCTGGCGGACTGGAAGTCCCAAGGGTATTCACCAGCCCAGTAGTTAGTTCTTCGGTGCTGACCCGAAAGCCGATTCTATTTGGAACATTGAAATATCTATTTTTTGGGTAAATTTTGTTGAAAACTAAGGAGTATCTCCCTTACGCAAGCTCTGTCCTTTGATGAATTTGGCTTTACAGATAGATCATATTGGTTATTTGTTCTCTATCAGTCTTTAAAATTTTTGAGTTAATGGTCTTCCAAACGTTTAATTTTTATCTGCGCTGAAGAGACATAAGTTGTCGGAATGCACATATGCAGAAAATAAATTCACAGTCATTTCAGTATTTAGTTATCTGTTACCACTCGGTCGATGCCTCTGCTGGTGGACTGCAAGTCCGCAAGGGTATTCAACAGACCACTAGTCTGTACTTCAATGGTGACCCGAAAGCCGATTGCAATATCTTTTTTTTTGTAAATTTTGTTGAAAACTAAGGAATATCTCCGTCACGCAAAGCTCTGTCCTTAGCTTAATTTGGCTGGCTTTACATTAAGATCATATTGGTTAATTGTTCCCTATCAGTTTTTAACATCTTGAGTTGATGGTCTTCCAAACGTTAAGATTTTATCTGCTCTGAAGTGACATAAGTTGTCGAAATACGCATATGCAGAAATTAAATTCACAGTGACTTCGGCATTTAGTTATTAAATCTTATATTGTAGTACTCAATGTTATGAATTTCACTGATTTATTGAAGAATAATAGACCAAAGGGTTGAAAAAGGCCTAGAATGAGGAAATACATGTATTGCTGATTCAGTAATTTTAGATTTTTATGGATATGCTCATATAGTTTTGGATACTACATCTAGTGGAATCAGTCACCTGGGATTATTTTGATTGAAAAGTGTCTTGTGACATTTGTTTTCAATTTTCGCAATAATACGCTATTATATTTGAGCTAATTTGTCCCCAAAATTATGCAAAATTACTGAAATTCAAATTTTGGCAAAAATTTCCAATTATGTTGTACAGTTTGGGTATATTTGGGTAAAAATGTTGATTACAATACACTTTTCTAATTTCAATGAACAAATTGGATTTATATACAAAAATAAATTCTAAATTTTGAGATTTGAAGCCCAAATTGGGTGAATTATGGACATAAAGTTTGACCGTCATTAGATAAAAAATGGAACTATTGCTGAATATTTGTAGTGAAAATGTTGGCTTGTGCCAGTCATAAGTTTAATTAAGACTT
Organism: Modiolus philippinarum; assembly: GCA_002080025.1. Classification (NCBI taxonomy): domain Eukaryota; kingdom Metazoa; phylum Mollusca; class Bivalvia; order Mytilida; family Modiolidae; genus Modiolus; species Modiolus philippinarum. Next base: position 48,389 of record MJUU01025831.1, on the reverse strand, counting down.
ATTTGTGACTAAATGAAAATATAGAGTGAATTGTGTCATGTTGGAGCTCTTTACTTGAGTTTATATCTATCCATGGGGTCTGTTTTTGTTATTGCATTGCTAACTATGTTGAAAAAAAATAACTTTATAGTACATTTTGCTAGAGATAAACTGCATCTTAACAAAAAAAAACAAGTCTTTCCAGTGCTTCGTTGCGTTATTTTGAAATTATCTTAAGCACATTTAGAATTTGGGCCCATTTAAGGCTTGCTGTAAGAGGTGGAGTGGTCATTTGTTTGAAAACAGAGAGTGTCAATATAAGAATGATACTGAAGACAGAAGTCATGGATTTAATACAACAGAGATAATCTAAGCTATATTTCTGGGAAGGACTTTTACTATTACTATTTGTGAATGCAATACTATCACCAAATGGCTGTCAGCCATTTTAAGGTATGCTTGAAAAAGAAGTTTCTAAGCAGCCTATTTTGCCTATGGGCTGGGCATTTGAAATCCAATATGGGGTCAAGGTCAAAGGGTATATTCAAATGTACTTTATTGTAGCCATCTCAGAAATGAGTAATCTTGCTCAAGGAAGTGTTTCCACTAGATGTCTGATCAATGTGTATTCCTATAGGTGGCACGGTAGTATTTATTCCTGGTACTCGAATACCCTACTCAACTGAATATACTAAAGACTGTGATTTGATTTAAACGTATTGTAAACAAGAAAGCAAAATGTTTTTAAGCTTTTCTACATATATCATATAAGCAGAGGTCTTCAACAAGTATAACAGTAAATTTTTCATTGGTCTTTTAATATTTTGTCTTTTCACTGCGGCAAAGGGGGAAATCAGGGTTCACGTCCTTCAGCTGGAACTAGCTCAAAAACAAGACGGACATGAGGATGTTTTGCATTTATTTTTTAAATCTTGTGTTAAAGTCCTCTAGGTAACTGCAGTTTCGGAACCCTGATAAATTTAGGAAAGTAGCCAAACATTGCAAAATCTTACTATTGTCGACAATGGGAAAATAAATACTACCGTGCTACCTTAACGTCTTTTCCGACTGTCAGTCAGATGGAAAGGATAGTTGTCATTTATTATTGAGGATAACCAGACTGGGAAATATGGAAGAGTAACATTAACATGTGAATTGTTTTCTGCTGAATGCATTTACAAATAAATTATCAGACGGTAGATTACTTGTCATTTTGAATTATTCCTTTCCTAGCAGCAACATACCTACCTCTCCAGCCTAATATGGAGTGTACATTTCACAGTTGATTCGATACTGTAGAGCCTGTAGTTTGTACAGTGATTTTTTTAAAAGAGCAAAATTACTGTCCCAAAAGCTGCTTAGACAGGAATTTGTTCAGCCTATGTTAATTTCATCCCTAAATAAATTCTATGGCCTTTACCAAAACATCATTGAAAGATATGACGTGTCAGTGTCCAAAATGAAAGCGGATACATACAGCTAGATTCACGTCTTACCGGATTTGACTATACCGATTTTGACTTTTTCCTGGATTTACTCACTTACAGTGTTAGGGGTGCTGCTAACAGAGCAAGACATGCTTACCCTTCCGTAGCACCTGATGTCACTCTCAGTTTCATGGGAGTTCACGATGTTCATGCTGATAGTGCCTTGGTTTTGAATGTAATTTTGTTTTTTATTTCTGTGCTTTGTAGCTGTCTAATGTCATTGTTTTCTGTGTTTCTCGATTTTGCCATGTCTTTGGACTTCAATTTTTATAAATACCTTCACTTTGTTCCTTCGGTGTTCTACTGCTGTTGTTTGTCACAAGCATGATAACTCATGGGAATAATTGCAACACAATGTGAAATATTATTTTCTATGTTCCAATAGGGCATTCAGAGGCATCACCAAATCAAATCACTGCACGGATATTCACACATCACAAGTAATTTGTTTCAATGACGTACTGCAGTACTAGAGTTTCAAGGCTAAACATCTTAGAAATGCTCGTGGTTAATTTATAATTAATATTTTTAACTCTGGACATTTGTTGGATGATACACAGCAGATATTAACGTTTTAAATGCTGTTTAAATTACTTTTGGTAAATGAATGAATTTCTGTTAGAAGTTAGAGAAAAAAACAACAGATTATCGTAAAAAAAGAAAATTGTTTTAGAGAAAAAAACAACAGATTATCGTAAAAAAGAAAATTGTTTTGAGGGGAGGAGTGCCTGTATAGGTAGGTCTGCTTAGGTTTACTATGATTAGTCAATTTTTGAGCCAGTTAACGAAATTTCTGTTTAGCTTTTGACATTTGAATTATTTGAGGCATACCGGGTACTGCCGTCTGCATGTCGCTAATCGAAATCTTCTTTCTCATTTATGTAATATGACACTGGTCACAACTCCTCGTCGATGTATGAGATTTCGTTGATCTCTTTCAACAAGCTTAATCACGGTCCACATGCTTACAATAAGTCATAGAAGTTGAAGCAAGTGCATTGACTCCATTTTATCCAATAAACAAACGCGTTAGAATCGTGTAAATTTCAGGAATGTCAAGCGTAAAATCTATACCTTTAAAATCATAGTATTTAACATTCAAATAACATAATTAATGCCAAACTACATAAGAAAAGCTTAAAAACAATCTTTAAGTTTCTGGTTTACAAAGAGCTTAGATGCGATGTGCACACTGATGAGACATAAGTTGTCGAAATAAAACCCATCTGCAGAAATGTTGAAGTAAGTCTACAGTGTTTATTATGTTTTTGAAGGCTTTTATCTTCCAAATATTTGATATCATCTATCAGCACTGAATAGGTTTCGAAATCAAAATCTGTAGAATTTGCGTAAGATTAGTGTTTATCAAAATAAGTAATATCAAAACTCTGTGACTAGGAAAATATTCAACATGGGTTAATCTATGTGGAAAGAATTACTGAATATTTAATCAGCTCTCGGTTTATAACCTTGTATCAATCCATGTTATTTTATTGAAAACTAAGGAGTATCTCCCTCATGCAAAGCTCTATCCTTAGCTGATTTTGGCTTTAAATTTAGATCACTTTGGTTATTTGTTCTCTGTCAGTTTTTAAACATCTTTGGGTTTATGGTCTTCCAAACGTTTAGATTTTATCTGCACTGATGAGACATAAGTTGTCGAAATGCATATGCAGAAAGTAAATTCACAGTAACTTCGGTATTTAGTTATTAGTCGAATACTTAAATTCAAATAAAAACAATTTCTGTTTTGGCAAGTGTATGGGTTTGGTTATCTGTAGTAATTTGGATATTTCATTATTAATATCTTCCATAAGAAGCCACTGTATTAATTGGCAAATGTGCTCGTTAACTGTGTAATCATTTTAATGGATATGAAACAGACGGTTTTTGATTTTGAATACATTATTTTTATTATTCAACATTACTGCCAACAAGTGTCAAATCGAACTTCTTTGGGTAATAAAAAAATACCGAATAGAATTTTCAAGGGCTTAAGTCTAAGTGGGAAATAATCCAGGCAGGTGCAAAACCTACGGAAAATTGTCAAACCCAATGTCCCTGACTTGGTACAGGCATTCCAAAAGTATTATGGCTTAAACTTGTTATTTGGCACGCCAAATCTCCCCTTCCATTGCGGTAGCGTCCTGTAGCAGTTGAGCAATTTCTTATGAAAGGTTGAAGGCAGGCAAAGTAATGTTCACCCAAGTATTCAGTAAAAAACGAATCTTCAAGAACGGTTCAGACCGAAAAATCAAATTTTGAGAGGGAAATTGTTTTAACCCTCGATTAATAAGGCGGCCACAAAGAGAATGAAAAAGTCTGTATAATATGTGCTAGCTGTGAATCATTCACTCCGGAAGCAGGAGATGACCATTTTTGTAAAATTCGAGATTTAAGTCCAAAAATGATGTAGATCTAGTTGTTTCTGTTGTTTTCGTTATCCCTAGTTCTGGATGTTATATTTTAATTGTTTCCATTTACCAAAAGATGTGTTTTTAATGGAAAGAACATCATCTTTCGATCGATAATTTAGACTGTATTATCTAGCATCTTTTACTTTCACGATCTTTTACGAATCGCCAAAAAAATTCAATTTCGACAGAATTATTGTTGTATGTTTGGAATTTGACAAACCACTTGAAATTTGAATTGTTCTTTGGAAAGCGTTCACGTGATAGCATATGCTTGTAATAATATAATGATTTATGTCGTAATTCTTAACTTTTCAATGTATTTAGATTAAAGGAGTAATACTAGTGATGCCGACAACCGTAAATAAACGCCACCATGCATTCCCAATATGAAGAAGACAATTTTCTACAGAACTTATGTCTCCTTTAAAACTTTACCTGTACCTTAATATGACTACTACATACAGTTCCTTTGAAAAATTAACACAATAACGCATCTGTATTTGCTGTTCGTAATTTATTTCCTTCCCGGAAATCCAGGCATTCCTTGGTTCCTCAAGCCAGACGCTGAAATAATACAAGTGTGATAAACTTATAATTAAGACAAAAACCCTTGCATTTTAAGAATAAATATAGTTTACGAAAAGTCAGTTAGCACACTTGGCAATCTCTCAATAGGCATGAAAAATAACGGATATGTCAGGTTTTGAACTTATTAATGTCTATTGGTTTTCAATATTTTTATTTAATCTGCTCCAAAGATTCTGCTTATGCAGAAGCTAAATTAACAGGAACTTCATTATTTTTAAAAAATAAATATGCATAATGTAACATAATAATCTCTTCGATTCATAATAAAAAAAATCATGCTTAGATAGTTATTGATTATATACTTACTGATCAGTTGGATATATCTCACGCTTTCCCCTTTTCAAATTGGGTGCAACTTTTAACAATTTCTTCATTTCTATCCTCATGTCCGATAACTGTTGAAAAATAAACTCAAGCCAAATTGTTATGACTGCATCATTAAGTTTGAATAAATTCTAATTTTAAATCTTTGCGATAAGTGATTTGTAAAGAAAGTGAGATTATCTAAAGATACCAAACTACCGACATTTGGTTAAAATTATGCCATTTCGACTATTTATGACTCTCTGGTTAAATCATTTCGAAAACCATATTTAAAAAATGTTGAATGTTTTATAACAATAAATAATCTAAGCGGTCTGACAAAATTATAAAACCAGCCGTGTACAAAAATTGTACCACTTCCTAGATTTAAATATTTTCCAAATGTAGAAGTTGTAATTGTTTCAGAAATAGTATCGGTCGGTCATATCGTTGGGAAATTACAAACCACTTAGGAAGACATCGATCCATGGTCAGTAGCAATAAAAAATAATAAATAAAATAAATGCCTAAGTGCTTTTTAATACACCGAGTATTTTAATAAACGGAACCTGGGCTGGCATAACGATTGTGTTTAAGAAGAGTTCTGTAGAAGTCCCTTTTAGCGTAAAAATATTACTATTTCGAAATACATCAATAACCACGTTGCATGATAAACAGTAATTTTGGTTATGCTGTACAAGTGTTTCAAGAAGTAACCTGTTCCGGCAGCTCTAAAAGGAAAGCCATTATCCAATATTAGAAAACAAAGAAGCACTCATTACCAAAAACATGAATATTCGAAATAGGAGGCCAAGTCCAATAACAAGGACATCCATTGAGTGCGAACTCAGAATGAAGCCTCGGTATAGAATTTAGATTAAAACGATATTAGATCAATCCAAAATTGTTCTTTTCAGATACGTTTGACTATGGGGCTAGAGGACATCCTCGGGGACCTCTGATCCACTGGCAGTGGTATTGGCGCAATGGTTTCAAAATGGTTTACATAAATAACAAAGTTGCAAAATAAACAGTAGATTTCATAGCCCCTCATCAGCAGCATTAAAATCATATGGAAAGCCATAATCCAAAAGAAAACCACATATATCAGTGTTGCAGAGCTGATAGAGATTAAATGATGTTAGAGGCATTGAAGGGATAGAACTTCAGCTATTTTGAATACATGGCGAAAGAGGTATACTCCTCTGATCTATACATTTGACAAATATTTAGATACTTAAACTTTTTGAATTGGTTTGAAATAAATTTAGATTACAATGATTTAAATATTTCCATTAAAAACTGTCTCAGAATATTAGGGCGAAACAGTTCAAATAATACAACTCAAACTTCAAATAAATACGAACTAAGAGTATTTAAAAAATGTCCTCTACCTATTCCTTCCTCCTGATAAAACGGCATCAACTTTATTAAGCTACTTAAAAAAATCAACTTTTTAAGGACGACGCTAAAACATTGTCATTTTAATTTTTAGTCTCACAACTACTGGTCTACTGTAGAGGATCCGAGCTAGCATTACAATATTTCATTATTTCAAATTTTATGATTGATTGATTGATTGATTTCTCAATTACATTTACATGAGTGATTCGAATTTTAACATTTTTTTTATATTGAGCATACAACTTTTGCAAAAAATAAACCGATGATATTAAACTTAGGGGTAATGGAACGAAATTCGCTACTGAATGGAATATAATGTAACCAATCGTATTAATATTTTGAGTTCCAATGCCAAAGTAATTCTATGTGCAAAGTAAAAAAAATCCATATTAAAAAAACAAGCCATTTTTTCAAAGCAACATACATGTATTTTTTAAATAACTATTCCCTTTTCATATAATGCAAGGTATTATTCATTTAGCACCTGATGTCACTCTCAGTTTCACTGGAGTTCACACTGTGAGTGCCTTTGTTCTGAATGTTGTGGTTTCTGGTTCTGTGCTTTGTGTCTGTCTGGCGTCATTGTTTTTGTGTCTAACGTCATTGTTTTCTGTGTTCTCGTTTTTGCCCTGTCTTTGGACTTCGATTTTTGTGAATTTCACCCCTTTGCTCCTTCGGTATTCCAAATAATCAAGCAGGAATAGAAATGATTACTGATACTTACTAGAAACAATCTGCCGGTAACACAAAGGCAAACAATGTTATAAAAACAACCCAGAACTTAATACTTAATGTGTTCATACTGAATATCCCAATGATGTGTTCAACAATACAACTCTCAATGACAAATTCCAGTCTTACAATAAATATTATGTAGTCCATATGTTACTTGTATCATCAAAATACTTAATGATGATAAAATTATATTAGTCCGAGGTGATGAACAAACAAAGTCACACACACTTCATATCAAGTGTACGAGACAAAATGTTCACAATAAAAATTTCTTTTCTAACAGTGCTTGTCATATGATAAATTGTGTATACGACAATCTGTTACCATCAATTCATTATACTTTTTGATAAGAGTATATTTATCCAATATGAATAGCATGCACAAAGAAGGTCATAATTTTCTTGAACTACACCAAAAAGAAATGCTTTGAAGGAGCAAATTCAATCCAATGTATACTGAACAAAAACAAACTACACATGTTAGCAATAATTGGTGTTAATAAAAAGCGTCTTTTTCATGTTACCAAATATCAATTCATACATTTCATTTTACATTTCTGTGCTGAATTAGGTCAAACCATGCATTAGCGCTACTTCCACTCTGTACATAAATACTGAATATTTTAAAGCATTATTGTTAAAGTTAAATACTTGAAAATGTGTTGCTAAACATTTTTTGTTCAGTATATTTTAACTTCAAATTGTCATGGAATGATACAAAAGCAAGGTTTTCTGTTTTGATTACCTAGATGCTATATCTGAATGTATTCTCTAACAAATGCAATCGTTTTAGTCGATAAAAATCAAATTAAATGAGATTTATCAGCAACAAACTCGGTCAAAAGTTTGGAGATTATCTCCACCAGAAATACAACTGAAGTATATTTAATTACTGTTTATATATTTACTGAATTACAATGAACATGTATTATAGTGATTCATTAACGTTTTACGAAAGTCTTATAAGGGTAAAAAAATTCAGGGTAATAACCAGATTTTTAACCTGTAGTTACAAAGTAACTATTGTAATTGTTATTATTGGAAAATTATCTCATAGTTACAAAGAAAAAGTCAAACCTGTTTTTAAAGGTCATCCTTGGGACCAAATAAAATATGACCTGATAAGAAAGGTGACCTTTTAATTGAGGTTAAGAACACAAATGACCTGATAAGACAGGCGTTTGCTGAAACAAACGAGGTGATCTTTATAACAGGTTTGACTGTAACAATCTCGTTATAATAAGAAACTATCGCTTAATAACGAGAAAACTATCTCGTTACAAGATAAAACAAATTTATAAAAATATAGGTTGTGCAATGGCCACAAATTAATGTAAATAAACAAATTAAAATGGTATGCTAGGCGACAATTAAAAAGTACAATAAAACAAAAATATACAATTTAAAAAAAAAGAAAAAAAAAGCAAAAGTATACATCCAAAACGGGTTGAAAATGTTGAATTATTTCGTAATAACGAGATGAATTATTTTTCGTATTGTTATTTTTTATTATGAGATGAACTATTTTTCACATCGTGATTATGAGAAAATTATCGCATAATTACAAGATACATATCGCATAATAACGAGAGAATTATCTGGTAATTACAGAATAATTATCCAGTAATTACGAGATTAAGACCTCGATATTTAGAGATAAAATGATATAAATGTATGCTACTAAACAAAATAATATAAATATATGCTACTCAACAAAAGAAACGATACATGGATTTTATGAGAAATGATATTTACTTTCTGACAGAAAACCATAACCAATAGACAAGCTATATTTTTTGCACGTAAGAATAAACATTATACTCAGAAAGGTCTCTTAAAATTTCTGAACCAAAATTGCTTAAGGTCAAGGTCATTATATGGAATTTCTGTTTGCAGATAAAAATAGTGAGTATATCAACATTTTCTATTTATAAAATCGTCACATTTACGAAGCGGTTGACCTGAAAATCTGTTGCTACGACGACATGGAATTTCTCGATCCTCTTTTCAGTTCTCAACTATTGTTTTTGTACATGTAAGTATTAAACACGTGTTGCGATGTCTCGCGGACCTGCTTTTTGAGATTTTTCATTTGATCAGATTGTTTGATATGGACGAATCATAATGTTTCGTTTGTTCTTTTTTCATATAATAAGGCATTCAACATCGACGGTATGACCTCTCTAAGTCATTGTTTACTTTGATTTTAAATTGCACGAAGGCATCGGAATGGGAGACTGTTTTCATATTTTTCAGATGGTAGATTGCTAACGGTTAGTAGCCTGATCAACTTTCTCAATAATAATCCACGAGTTAACGGCAAACTCGATAACCGGGCCAAAATTTACCTTTCAGAATTTTCATAGTGTCCGTTCCTGAATTTAATTTAAATGCATTAAATCAAGTAAATGAACGATTTGACAGTACAAGACATAATAAGAAACCTCGGTCGGTCATCTCCCTGTACCAAGTTAATTATATATAGCTTACGGGGAGATGATTTTAATTTAAATATCAAAAGAAGGTATTTATATGCTAATTATCTCCACTTTGAACCATACAAAACTAACTAACAGGGAGATAACCGACCGTTTAACAAATTGTTTAAACTACACGATGGAAACTACACTGAATTTGAGATCTTTAAATATATGGGCTTATTCAATAAATTAAACTTAAA
>MJUU01025831.1:20236-33032 GCA_002080025.1 Modiolus philippinarum | reverse complement strand
TAACGTTAAACATTGTTCATTTCGCTCCTACCGGTTTCACTTTCTGAAGATATTCATGGTAGCTAATGAAGACGTCGTTATCGGTAACGGTGACGTTACAATTAACAATAGGTCCTTAGTAACAAGGGAGATAACGTCAATCACGTATATGTACCCGGATAAAATAATTCTACATTCTATTTAACTCTGGAATGTATTTCTTTATAAAATATGATTCCTTTTGGACTCTTTCTTGTTCTGTAGCATTGTTTGAAAATTGGTACAAAGGGAAAATAGTAAATTGCGGGTTTCTATTGTTTGCACATGTATCAAAATGTTCGCTGACACTTAACATTCGTGTAGATTAAGTGTCAACGAACATTTTGATACATGTGAAAACAATAGAAACCCGCAATTTACTATTTTCCCTTTGTACCAATGTTACAACAACTAACTTGGAAATCTTAGATCTTCTCTGGTTTACATTCCACATAGTCATAGCAATAGATCAAACTAGATCGTGGAATGTAAACCAGAAGAGATCTAAAAAAGCTACCGGATTGATCGTTTAAAACCTAGTCTTAATATCAGGACTATACATTGTAGATCAATAAATGCTTAATGCCTATGTCACACTGCGCCACGACCATGAAGACCATACTACGACCTGCAAAATTTTAAGGTCGTGGCGAGGTGGTGGTACATTCGGCAAAATTTTGACATTTCTACGACGTTACCACGACCAAGCTATGATCATGCCACGAACCGACTACGAACTCATTACGACCTAGCGACGACTTCACTACGACCATTATGTCCTTACTGCGACCTTACCACGACTATCCCGACTGCATCACGACTTTACAGTACCAGGAATATTCAACCTGGCAATTTGACTGCAAAAGGATCACTAAGGGATCACAAAAGGATCACAGAAAAAAGTTATGATCATTGATTGCAATCCAGGAATGCGATCAATGACCGCATGATCACAAGGTTTGCGATCATTGATCGCCGGTGTTGTGATCCTTGATCGCAGGTGTTGTGATCATTTATTGCAAGGATTGTCATCATTGACCGCAAGGATTGTTATCAATGATCGCAGGAGATACAATTAAAGGATCACAAGCGTTGCGATCAAGGGTCACAGCCGTTGCGATCGATGATCACAAACCTTGCGATCAAGGATCACAATCCTTTCGATCAAGGATCACAAAGATTGCAAGAGTTGTACTATCAATGATTGTTTATTAAAAATAGAAATTTTTATTAACAAAATGAAAAATGTAATACCGTCTTAACTTATATTCATTATATATGAAAACTAATCGTTTATTTTACGTGTATTATTCATTTCAGTAAAACGTTTTGTTGAACAAAAATCGAGAAAAGTTCTTCTGTATCGATGCTTTTATTAATTCATTTTTTTTTTACGTTTTTGTTTACTTTTTCATATTATTTATTTACTAAATTATTCATTTATTCCTGTTATTTTTTTTTTACTTTATCTATTTCTAGATATAAAGCCTTTTACATTTGTACATTTTAATGTTATTTTCCGATTAAAAAAATCTTTTTATATACTGTACATATGCCCAGAATAATTTATAATGGAAATATTTTACATTTGTACAGTGCCGGGTTACTGATTCTTTTTGTAAGATAAGTTTATCTATCATTTATATGCCATTTACTCCGGACCTGTTTTGCGAGAAGTTTATTTGCCAGTGTACAATAATTACCTGCAGAAGGTGATTATTTATTGTAACCCCGGGATTGTAACACAGTCGTAAAACATTCTGTCTGTGTACTAGTATATTTGACTGTTGTCTCAATGTACACACGTGTCCGACTCATTCTAGCGCAGTGCTGTCGGCTTACTCACATTACACAAAAAAGTCTTGTACAATAACAGACTGGTAACAGCTTTGGGGGATCAAATAAGCATTAGAAATAAATTTAATCCGGGTACACTTATCAAATCAAATTAATATTTCATCTCTAGTAACTATACGGAATAAAGAGGATATGAAAAAAACTATGCAAGGAACAAACAAAAGCATTTTATCTTTCTTTCTTGGATCTTCTACTGTCTATTGAAGCTAAAACTTACCTTTAACTAGTCCCCGATTGAATTTGTGTATTCGGGTTAATAAATTGACTTTTTGACCCCATTTCTGTAAAAATCATGTTACTTGACAACGTGTCAGTCTTATCAGAAGCAGAGACATATAAAATTTTATAATTCCAAGTGCTTGGTGATACACTAACATAGGGTATTTTGAATCCGGCTTAAATATTCAACGGTAGTTTATGTGTTCCGGCAAGAATGTTTGTAACGAAATGAAAACACTGTTACACTTGCCATATATAAGTTTGAAAATGGATGGTTAAGAAATGCTTAGAGAAAATGATATACAACTACATATCTTGTAATATCCATGGATGTGGGCTATCAAGCTTATAGTCGAGACACGAGCGCAAAGGTTTTATCACAAAAGCTGAAATCAGAGACATATGTCTCTGCTGATATTTATTTGAAACTGCAGTTGTGTTCAGCAATAGTCATTTATTTTCTGTGGAATACATATATACAGCATATATGAATAAATTTTATATTGCGCTTGTTTAATACATAGTAGTTTTGTTTTACTTTTCAAAAAACACCCTTTTAGACTATTATACAAACAAAACACTGTTTTCGTGATAATAATACATTTTGCATTCTCAAAGGTGTAAATATCTTAAAGTCACGTGAGTGTGGTAGATTAATTTACGATTATCTGTAATACATGCACAGGCATATGCCACACCTTGCACAGGTGAAGTAAAGTTCTGGTGGCAATAAACAAACGACAATAAACATCGGTTACCAGGTGACCAAGGATTTATGGATGTACTGTACAAAATTTCAGTGATGAAAAAAAACTGCCGTTGTTTTATAAAAAACGGTGACATCTAATCTTTCAAAAGGGCTTCTCTAAATAAGAGTTCTCGTGTGTTTGAATGCAGATATGTATACCACTGACTAGTAAAATGAGCTTGCAGGACTTGATCACGAATCTCGTCTAATATGGGACTTTCCAGATGAGAGTTTTCCAGGAAAGATTTTTAAAAAGTAAACAAGAGATCTTCATCCATGTATATTGTATGCGCACATTTATTATTGATTATGAGTGATCGTTTGTTCAATACTTTTAGCGCTGTATGTAAACTTTTTTTATGTCAATTAAAATCTACGTGACGCATATTTCGGAACTCTCATTATTTATCCAATGGGTCAGTGATCCAGCTCTGCCCCACTTTTCTGGTATACTGGAAATACAAATTTACAAAAGGTTAAATAAATAATAAACCTATTTCTGCTCGATTTTGCTTACCAGGTAAGAACAATAAAAATAATTACTCAACAAATGCTATGTCACAGTTGAATAGATGATCAAAGTATGCATTTACCATGTCATGCCCAGTGCTGTTGAAAATATTTACATGTTTATTGTCAGATCATAGAGAAATCTATACATCATTCATGTATACTTTGGTTCAATTTGCTTTCATAGTTTCAGAGGAGATTATCTTTATACTTTCTATGCTTAAAATTGCTTCAGTACTATCAATGCGTTCTATGCTTCAAATTGCGTCAGTACTATCAAAGGTGATGATCACAATATTTTTGACATAGAGTCTTATACTAGGCGTTGACGGAAAGACTTCAATGTGAGGTTTGATTCAGTTTGCATCTAAACAGTTTCAGAGGTTGTGATCAAACTATGTTTTATCTAGAATACACTAGAATATCGAGTCCGGACTGCTTATACGTTTGATTGATTGATTGATTGATTTATTAGTTAGAGTTTAACGTCCAGTGAGCAATATTTCAGCTATATCAGGACGAGAACAAGTTAATCAAATACAAAATTGTAAGTAAAAGAAGACAGAAATAAAGGTGGAAGGGACAACCGGGCAACGAGTTTTGATAGGTACTGGAAAAGGGGAGTATGAGTAGGGGCAGGAAATTTAGCCTTCTATACGAGACCAAGTGACTCTGCTCATTTTAGAAAAATATAGAAGGGGTCTTTATACTTCATGGAGTATGGCGTCTCTCCACACAGTTCGGCTATTATGGTTCGCTTTCCGTATTATGCCCCGACTATCCCGCATAGACAGGGTATTTCCCTATCCACCAGCTGGCCATTGGGACGCACTCGGCAGCTCTATAGCCTGATCCCCTTGAAAACCGATTCAGATGCCGGGCTTATACATTTAATCTCCGAAAATAAAAAAAAAAAGTGTCAAGTAAAATGAGGGGGGCGAACAGGGTGTTTCTCTCCTTTCACTCGTCCCGCTCCTTTCTTCTGCCCATTTTCTCACGGTATTCCTTTCATTTTCTTTTCTCCCTTCCCACTTCTTTTTCCCGACCTCTCTTACTTAGTTATTTGTTACCACTGGGTCGAAGCCTTTGCTGGTGGACTGTTAGTCCCCGAGGGTATTCACCAGCCCAGCAGTCAGTACTTCGGATCTGACCAGAAAGCCGATTCTATATATTTTGAACCTTGCAATATCTAAGTTTTTGTAAATTTTGTTGAAAACTAAGGAGTATCTCCCTCACGCAAAGCTTTGTCCTTAGCTGTTTTTTTTTTGCTTTACATTTAGATCATATTGGGTATTTGTTCTCTATCAGTTTTTAAACATCTTTGAGTTCCAAACGTTTAGATTTTATCTGCACTGAAGAGACATAAGTTGTCGAAATGTGCATATGCAGAAATTAAATGCACAGTAACGTCGGTATTTAGTTATCTCTTCCTTCTCCTGGACCTTTCTCCTTTCTCCCGCCCCCTTTCTCCAGGTCTCCCTTAATCCTGTTCGCCTCCTCTTAAATGGATAAAAAAAGACAAAATAATATACAGTGACTGCATGGCATTTTTTCTAGCTTGCTCGTCATTAGACAGGGAACATTAACCCCCGCGTAAAAAGGGTTCGTCATTATTCTTTATGCCAGAATCAAAGTGGTGTCACTTGCCCCAATCAATCTCTATATCATTTAGAAGTATTAATTAACAAAACTATTATAATAAAAAGCGGATGACGAAACGTTATCCTTTTTCAAAATATTCTTAAAAGAACCTAAGATGCGTATTCCGATCTATTCCATGATTGGTCTACTCAAGAGGACAGGATTGTGTGTAATGTAATATCGTATGAACCTGTTCAAATCTTTAGTCGAAAACATCTGAACAGATTCAAAGACGTATGCAAATGCACTATTTGTCTCTGACAGAACTACCGAACTTAAAACGGAATATATACATATATTATGTAGTCTCATTAGGCTGTCAATAAACTGGCGATACTACGGCATGAACTACGTATATCCCATTCAGTGATCACTTACGCCGAAAGGAAATATCATAGAAAGTTATAGAGGTAATCTTCCTTCATCATGCAAACAATGCAACTCCATAGAGGTCTGTGGCTAAATCTGTGAGTGCTTTTACTTCACGTAACTTATCAGACATGTTAATTGACCTGGGCAATCGAGTCACAAATACATTGTAATCAATACTTAAGTTTCAGGCAGAATTAAGGCAAAAAATTACAAAATTACAAATAGGCTGTTACTCTTGGGGATTACTCTTGAAAATATTGTACTGGGACATGATCGTGATGAAGACGAAGCAAACCGAAAATTATACAATGAACCCCTACAAACAGGAGTATCATAAGGTTTTCCGGAAGGGTAAGCATATTCTGCTTCACACGCGACACACAAAAATTGAACTGTTCCCTGTAATGTTAAATTCGGTATGCGTAAATTCTGTTATAATTTAATCCTAATAATATAAAATCTCATTATCGATATATATTAGGCTTGTCCGCGTTAATGCTCTCTGGAAGATTATTGATCATTATTAGTAATATCGGAAGATATTAAAATGTTCAATTTTACAACTAAATATCCATAAGTGCAAAGTTTTTTTTTCGATTTTCCGACAAACCGGTTGCGTATTCATATAATGATATCGAACCCGATATAAAGCATGATCAATGTAGTTTTCTGTCAAAACTTAGTCATATTCAAGAAATACAAAAATTTTAATACTTGTGTTGGCAATGTTCGTTTTAAACTGGGACTAATATATTAGTCCCAGTTTTAAATGATAAAAAATAGAATGAATATTGTTTCTTTTTTGTTTTGTTTTTTGTTTTGTTTTGTTTTTGTTTTTGTTTTTTTTTTTGCTTGTTTCTTTGATTTTTTTTTACATCAAACCATTTTGCATAAATGATCATGCTAATTAACAACAATGTCACAAAGCTTGACACGTTTATTTGATTAGGATGTGAATTGGTATCCATAAAACTACGTTTGTGATATTTTGATAGGTATAATACATCCACATAGATTTTGAACAACCGATCAAGTTCCAATAAAAAAGTCGTACCTCTCGGACAAGAGTTTGTACACGTTATTGGAGAAATGTATTTATATATTTTGATTTACATGATTGATTAAATTTTGCTCCTATTATGCACTTGGCTGCAGATGAGTTGTTTAGAAATAAGAAGGACGTACAGTATATTTATCCAAATATACGTTGTAAATGAATTATAATATATGGAACAGAAATTTGACTAATTTATTCAGAGACGTATCTCTGATTTATCCGATTCTCAAACAATACATTGAGGGAACAGCTAATTTACAACATCAGAAACATTTTTTACCGGATAATTTGATTTTTATTCAATATATGTTCAAAGTTGAAAAATTGACAGTTGACTGACCACACCATATGTAATTCCGGCCACGGTTTGATCTTTTGTTTTGATATCAAGAAAATTACATATGCCATATCATTCTATTTATTAATCAACTTTCTCTAAAAATCAATCACAGAAATTCAAAAGGGTTATCCAAGGCTCATGCAATACACAATGAAAGTTGAAAATCTAGTACATGTGTTTTGTAACTGCCTAATTCCACCATGCAAGATATATTTCAGGTCACGGTTTTGACCCTTTGCTTAAGTGAAAAACAATTGCAGTTTATGCGTTTTATATATAAATAAATTATCTTTTGATATCAATAAAAACAAATTGATCGGCTAATATAGTTTTATTCAATACACACTCAAAGTTATAAATTTAAAGTTTTCAGACAACAATAGCAGTCTTTCCCGGCCACTTTTTCTACCTCTAAGTAAAAAAAATCATTTAAGCTATTTTATTTGTAAATAAATCATTTTTGAAAATCACTAAAAAAAATTTTGATTAAGTCCTATAGATTTCGAAAGTTAAAGTTTTAAGTCCTAATTTCACATTTTTTCTTCCGGCAATCGTGATGTCTTCAAAATAATTTCATAAAGTAATGTATCATCTTATAGATCTTCTATTAGCTTTTAAAATATTTGTGAATAATTTCCCTATATGTTAATGCATTCAAAAGATATGAAGGACAAGGCATGCATTTCAAGACTTTCCGGTTTTCCAAACTTCCCGTTAATACACATTAAATATGTTTGTAAATGGAACGAACCTATAACCTATAACCTATAACTATGTACTTGGCGTTCAATGATCACAAGTTTGAGATCAAGGATGACAGCTTTGCGATCAAGGATCATACATGACTTTGCGATCAAGGATCATATGAGTTTGCGATCAAGGATCACAATCTTGCAATCAAGGATCACAATGATCGCACTGTTGTGATCAAGGATCGCACCACAAGTTGTGATCACTGATCATAACTTTTTGAATCAATGATTGCAAATTGTTTTGTGATCATTGATCGCATATACCCGTATGATCATTGATCGCAAGCAAGAACAATCCTTGATTGCAATCATTGACTGCTACAGGATCACAAAATGATCACTTCGGGATCACAAAAACGGCAATCTTGAATTTTCCCTGTACTGTACTACGCTACCACCACACGAAATCACGACGCTACTAGATCTTACTACGATTCTATGGCGATGTCATCACAATCTTGACCACAATTGATATAAATACTATGCAACATACAAGTTATATTTTTCCTTAACTTTTACTGATTGCAACAACATTCAACTCACACCATCAAAACCTGTAGGGGAGAGGCGTTTCAAAGGCAGTTTACAGTAATTGCCCAGATATTATTCGAGACAATAATTGAAGTTTCAGGGACACTTTTCATCAAATAAAATTCTGTTTTGTTCTGTTTAGTTCTTTAACCGGTAATCATCTAATCATTTGATAGAACAAATTTTAAAATCGTTGATTAGTAAACTAAATTTGTACGATCCTAACTGTTTTTGTGGATGCTTATTCTTTATTTCTTATTCATTTACATTGATGCTCTGATTCACAAAGTAGGGTTGGCCTAAAATACTTTTTGCAAATATTTTTTTCGCATTCGGGTAGTGAAAATATTTACCTTACGAGATCAAAGAAAAGTCATAAAAATTATTGATAAACTGTATTCGTCTTCGTTTTCTTAATAGTACTTGAAAATAATAAATTTAACTTTATTTCAACTGCCCTTTTATGCCCTATAGAGTTGATGCCATGAACACAAACCAAATTGCATTAAACATGCAATAAACGTATGCACTCTAGAAGTCTGGTTCCCGTTAGCTATGAAATATGGTTGCCTTGTCAAAGAAACTATAGAAAATGGTTGCTTGGTCGGTGAGAGTGATATATTGTATATCACAAACCCCTGCAAAAAAGTTCTTGGTTTCGTATCCAAATTTTTTACAGTCGATTACTTATACCATTTGTGACAGCTTTAAATATGCTGCAGTGTTAACAAGTCGATATTTTATCCTCATTGTGGTACGATTATTGTATGATCGCGTTAAAATCGTGATAAAGTCGGCATGAACTCGTACTTAGATCTTATATATCGTAGTTCAATCGTGATGTGATCGTGACAGGAACGCAGAACAGTCGTAGTAGAATCGGGACGGTCGTTATGAGATCGTAGTAAAATCGGAATGGTCGTAATGAGATCGTAGTGTCATCGTATTGTGATCGCAGTTCAGTCTTCTCAACTGGAATCCCACGATCCCACTACGAAGCTACTACGATCATAAAGACCTCAGCATGACCTTTCCACGACCTTACCACGACTCTACTGCGACCTTTCTACGACCAAATTTGACCACGACTGCACTACGAATTTTTTTAGCATGTTCAGAGTTGTTCCACGACCATCACGACCATGAAGACCTTTCTACGATCCTACTACGACCTTACTGTGACAGCCCAGATTGCACCACGATCTTAATTTTTTCAGCGTCGTAGTGCGATCGTGGCCTAGTGTGATGGGGGTATAAGTTTAAAAATAGAAATTTTTGCTATGAAAATTTATGAACAGACAACAACAAAATTTTTTTCACATCACTTGAATTGAGGTCCCGCCTTCAGTCTCCGACATGTAGTTTACTGATTAAATTAAGTTTTGAAGTGTAGTTTTTTGTAAAAAGTTGATTGTTTTATTATATTCTATGTTGTTTTGAGAAAGACTCGGATAGAGTTGAAATATAAACAGTATTTATACTCGTGCTATTCACATTGTTCAAACTGAAAGTGTATAAATGAAGCACATTGTGTGTATAGCAGCATTCATAATCAGGAATACAGCCTGATAACACACAATCTGCTTGGAATCTTATTTCAATTTGTGGTACCTTTAAGTAAAAGGACTTACAAAAAATGGCATATGCAAAATATAAGCAAATTTACTGAAACAATGCAATAAAATTACATATGGTTCAGTGCACCAGAAAAGAAAGAAATAAAGAGGGCTACGACACGTCTTAAATATACTTTTTGCGCCCTGTCACTATTTTTAGCGCCCGTTTGTACCCTGTCTGCTTTATTATGTGCCCAATTGAGAAATTCAAACTGTACTGTACATTATATGTGTCATTGTTTGTGTCCCCTTTTTCACACAATTCAATGAATTGAGTATGAAACGACAATTCAATGAATTGAGCATGAAACTACGATGCATATTGAATATTGAAACATTTGAAAAGTCTAGACAAAAAATTAAAGATGGCCATACCAAAGTTTTCCAAATAGGAAAAACAAATGTTTGTTCTTCATCCCCTGCCCCAAACAATAAGAGTTAAGGTAGTTGCCACCGTTGATTTCTGAAATTTTAAATTTCTTGTATCTCAAAATCAAGCACCTCAACCTATTATTTTTTCTTCTTGTTTATTGTCAACCTTTCATTAAGTCCTACTAAGAACACTTGATGGAATTATCATTACTTTCATTCAAAGATTGCAACTACCTTAAGTGATAAACTTAGGCACGTTTAAAAGCGTTACATTAAGATGACTGAACCAAGCCATAACAAGACGAGCAAACAAACAGTCTGCAATCTCATCAATCCGATTAGGAAATCAAACGCAAAATCATTTACAAAAATGTGAAAACGTTATAATGGCCTTGCATAGTTTGGAAATGTTTAGGCCCATACCAATTCCCCTGATATTAAATAACAGCTTAGGTTGAAAAGTAATCCAAGCAAGTAAATAACTTTTAACTACTTTGTAAAGATAAGATCTTTGTTCCTTTGGTTCCATAATTACAGTTAGGAAACGTCAAATTGTAAGTATATCTTTAAAATATGAGTTTTACTACCCACCTCCACCAATGGTAAGTCAGATAAGATATGTATGTGGGTTCATAATTGTTGGCGCAAGAAAAATTTTGATATCATAAAACGACAGCCGATTGAATGTTGTATAGGCATGCTAAATGGGATAAAAACGTAATTTATGAACGCCAGATTGATTTTCTTTTATTCATTTGGCTGTGAAGCTGGGCAAGAAAAAGTGAATATGAAAGGAACGTCGGGCAACAGCTGAAAGACTGAAAATGTATACAGTCTCTTATAACAAAAGTGCACTCAAATTTCAGTAAGTGCAGCCATGAACATACATTTTGTAATTCGCTGATTTTAGTGAAAAGGTTAATAAATTCATCTGTTTAAAATTAGGAAGAAATTAACTTTTTCATATATTTTTTTTTTCATTTCTAGCGATTACCATTAGTGATCATTAATTACATAATGTCAACAAACAAGTTTATCAGAATTATGTAACAGATACAGTACATTTCAAACATAAGAAGTGACCTTTATTAAATCTGGAAGGCTCCTTTTTTGCATGAGTACCAAGGTGAAGGCCGAGACGCCAGCTAAGGCCTTTTCCGGGGACGAGTGCGGAAAAAGGAGCCTTAGAGATTCAATAAAGGCAACTTCTTTTGTTAAGAAATGTTCTGTAATTTACTTGTATAATAAGATACCATCAGCAAATAAATCTAAATAAAAAAAACATTGATAAGAATACTACTCTTTTAAATTGATATAGGCAATCATGGCTGACATATCATTCGAACACACCGATCGATCAAAAAACTAAACATTTAGGTAAAGGCCACAGATTGGGCTGTTAATGCTTACTACAGTTGGGGGAAGCGGAGGAATGACTACATTCGCACATATGGACAACGACACAGCGAGCAGTTCTCGTTAGTACCTCCACTCACCGCCAAATTGGCGGCAGAGGAAGTTGATTTCTGGCTGAGCAAGTTTGTTGTAGAGGTAAGCCTTTTTATTTTATTTCGATTTTTCAACATTCTACCCATTTAAGTTCTATGATCCCCTTTTTTTCACAAACAAACACACTCGCATGCATCATGAGCTAATCAAATTCTTTGAATAATATGAAAAATTTAACATTTTGTCTTTTTTTATTTTTCATTTTTCAAATAGTCCAAACGCAGCAGGTTTGCGCCTGTCCTAAGCCAGGAAATTTATTAAGCCTTTGTGTGTCTTGTCTATTTTCTAGTTAGTTCACTTTATGTCTATGGGAGTCTTGGATGATGTTTATTTCGCTGAACTTGATTACTCTTTATTTAGAGGCTGACTCCAACCTGCCGTTGGGTGTGGGGTTTCCTCACCGTTCATTGAAGATATTATGGTGGCTTTGAGTTGTTATTACCCTCCTTTGGGTCGTTGTCTCTTTGACGCATTTCCATTTTCCCTTTTTTCTTATGTCAAACATGTAGAAATTTTCGAGTCGACCTAAATAAAACATTACATTACGGTTCCAATTAATGTTTATTCTCGTCACAACAGTAATAGTCAAGGCATTATTATAATTCGTGTTCAGCGAACAATATTTTTCATTTTATTTAAATGCCTATGCGTAACTTTGGAGAATATTTCGAGATCACAACAAATTGACCTCACTTTAGAAATCAACTTAATAAAGCATTTAATTGAAGAGAAGATTTCTTATCATTAGTCAATAAAAAATGAGTCTTTTAAGTCGAAT
Organism: Modiolus philippinarum; assembly: GCA_002080025.1. Classification (NCBI taxonomy): domain Eukaryota; kingdom Metazoa; phylum Mollusca; class Bivalvia; order Mytilida; family Modiolidae; genus Modiolus; species Modiolus philippinarum. The sequence goes on along the minus strand of MJUU01025831.1, from coordinate 20,712 downwards.
ACAAAACTTAAATAATATAGAATTCGTAGACACATAGAGACGGGGTAGGTGATAACTTCCATTATTTTTGTATAGGGGGATATTCCAAAATTTCGTGTATAGCTTTTTGCATGAAATATATAAATTCGGGTGTTTTTTAAACCAATTATATATAAATATGCATCAAGAATAAAACACGATATCAATTTGGTACAAAAAAAGAAAAAAAAGGGCAATTATATATGAGACTACAAAATTCCTGTGAATTATTTTCTTTGAATGCACAATATTTGACGTACTTCATGCTTCGTTTCTTTGGTTTTTATAATTTTCATGTTAAAACAATATTATTTTAATATATTTGGGTCTTAAATTTAGTGTCGTTATATAAACTTTTACATATGCGAGCATATACATTCGGAGCATGATTTCGAGATCGATTTGGCACATTCATACCCGAAAATATACAAAGTACCCCCCCCCCCCCCCCCCCCGCC
>MJUU01025831.1:0-14623 GCA_002080025.1 Modiolus philippinarum | reverse complement strand
TAAACTTATAAAACCTTTAAATCGTCTAATTCATAAGGGTTATAATTACGGTATATCATTTGTCGTCAAGTCATTACGTATAGCCTTCTTTGGTATTAACATTGATTTTTTTGATGGGATCTTTGCATTTTAACTAAACACATTCTAAATTTGTAAAATCAGTATTGCATGCATATCTTATGTTGGCTTTGAGTTGTTATTACTCCCCTTTGGGTCTCTTTGACACATTCCCCGTTTCCCTTCTTTTTCCTATTGTTCTCAATGTACTTGTATCTTCGTTTGCCGTTCTTACAGGAGAAACATCTATAAATTTAATCTTTCAGCAGCGATTTCAGTAGTTCATGGGATGGTAGTAGGATGTCAAGCAGATCTTAAGAATTTTTTAATATCCACATTTTATTTACACCACTTCTTGTTTTATCACAATATTTTATAAGGCTCTCTTTTACCACTGTCAAGATGAATGTTAAAAATTTGGATAGAGATTTTGTAGAATATTTTGCAGATCCAGTGATGAACCGTTGTTTGAATTGGCATTTGTGTACTTTTTGGTATCCAGTACAAGGTATTTTGTTATTTATACATATAGAATAAATGACCAAATACCGAAGTTACTGTGAATTTAAATTCTGCCTATGCGCATTTCGACAACTTATGTCTCTTCAGTGCAGATAAAATCTAAACATTTGGAAGACCATAAACTCAAAGATGCTTAAATACTGATAGAGAACAAATAACCAATATGATCTAAAAGTAAAGCCAAAAATCAGCTAAGGACAGAGCTTTGCATGAGGGAGATACTCCTTAGTTTTCAACAAAATTTACAAAAATTTAGATATTGTAAGTTTTCAATATAATCGGTTTTCGGGTCAGCACCGAAATACTGACTACTGGGCTGGTGAATACCCTCGGGAACTAACAGTCCACCAGCAGTGGCATCGACACAGTGGTAACAAACGACTAAATACCAAAGTTACTGTGAATTTAAATTCTTAAAATAATGGAGGTTTTGTTTCGAATAGGAAAAATATTGTCGACAATAATGGACGAGCCCACTTTTGGGCGAGTCAGTTATTGGAGATCATAAGAAAAACACTTCTATTATTCTTTTTATCCGTAATTAACTAAATCATTTGATAGAACACATTTTGAAAAATGAAAAATCAATTTTCAAGAAATCAGGAAAGTAGTTATTGATTAGTAAAAAAAAAATGTACGATCTAGATGTATGTTTCTTTGTTTATATTGATCCGCTGATTGACAAAGTGAGACACTTTTTGCCAATATCTTTTTGTACTCGGACAGTTGCATATACTGAAAATATTTAGCTTACGAGTTCAAAGGAAAACTCATAAAATTATCGATAAAATGTCATATATATGTAAAGACAGGCAAACATTTGAGATTTGCTTGCATTATTTTATTGGGAGGGTATGATAATCCCGGTATTTTGAGTCCCATTGATCATTTCTTGTATATCTAATTACAAAAACAGGATAACAGTAAACACCTTCAATGGTTGAAAACTACAACCGCATGCCACAATGCAATTCACAAGCGAACGAAATAGGCATATCTGCAGATATATTATAAAATTTGCCTCAGTTTCTAGATGGACGGATGCTAATTTCATTTGCGAAAATCAAATTAAGACAAAATTCTTACAAAGTTCCTCGGAGTTGTATGATGTATGAGCAGATCTAAATGTTGAAGGCCTAATTGTGACTTCAAGACGAAGAACAACAATTAAAGCTTTGTTCCATTGCTTCGTTTTACCATGCATTTGTAGAGACTTTGTCTCATGCGCATATACTCCATATCTTTTTATTTTTATTGTATCTTATGACGTATTATGGGAACTTAAATTGACAATGGGTATGCAACAACCTGTGTTATCAATTTCTTCATCAATTACATTTATTGAATTTACCATAACGATTAGGAGAACTCGCATCTGCTTAAGTAAAAGGAACTATAGTACAGTATACCAATATTCCAATTTCATACATGTAACTACTTTGACATATAAAACTGTGTGAAATAACACATACCTATTCACATAATCTCGATGAGGAGTGAGACTTGTTTTGTCAACAGCTTAAGCATCTACTACCAAGATAAACCATTAATACAATAAAACCAATGTTTGAATGTTCTTATCACAATATTAATGTTATGACAATTGTCATGACAATTTCAAGTTTTACTTTCAGTTTCGGTTTATAGAAAAGGTATTGAATATTTATTACGTACATTTAAAGTATATGATATCCTTCAAAACACTTTATGCTTACTGTACATTTAAATCCAAGGTGTATATGTAAATAAAAGGATTAATAAAGCATTGCAGATTGATAAAACATGCCAAAAAAATAATGGGACATTGAGGAAACGTATTGTTGTAAATTAGCCATTAGTGTTGATTAGTTCAAAAAATTATAAGTGCTTTGACATACTTTAGCTTTTTATGGATTTCAATATTTACTTATTAATAATGAAACCGAAGATGCAAAAGAAAAAACAGGTATATAAATATAATAAACCAATAAAATTTCACCATCAAAACATTTTGAATTGGAAAGAATATCTTAAGGTAATGCAAATGCACATGACAATGAAAGTCTGTAGTGGACCTGTGATTTGTTCTCAAATCTGATATATTTCGGTATTTCCAAACATTTATAAGAAATTTGCCAACAAAGTGTGCTACACTGAAGTACCACTATCATGATACTACCCTTACTACAAAGACTGATTCACAAAAATACTAAAATACCAAGATTGTATAATAAACGGTTAATTTTGTAAAGCTGTACACTTGTTTCAAGGAATAATCTCTCATCAGTGGCATTAGAATCAAATACAATGGACAGCATATATATATATATATATATATANATTTTGAATGTTCTCAAAGGAAATTTACTTTAAGTGAACATGGGGCACATGCAAACAACAACTTCAAACTTTCAGAAATGATGTATTTCACCATTTTACACATTTTGACTAAATATGAAGTTGTTATTCAGATGCGCCCACATTTTTCAAAGCACAAAAATGTGTAAAACACAGCAAAAATCTGTGAAATTCTGACGATTTCAAAAAATATAGCTTTTGAGTTAACTGATTATCATGAGAATCAAACTGATATGGAAAAAAGCTTCATCATTTTCCTTAAGCCCTATATTTGTTCAATGTTTCAGCAACAAAAGACATCTGTTTGTATAGTTTTAGTTTCATGGTAAATCTTGGGCCAAAAATGGGTCTTACTGCCACTCATCCTTTGCCAACAAAGTGTGCTACACTGAAGTACCACTATCATGATACTACCCTTACTACAAAGACTGATTCACAAAAATACTAAAATACCAAGATTGCATAATAAACGGTTAATTGTGTAAAGCTGTACACTTGTTTCAAGGAATAATCTCTCATCAGTAGCTTTAGAATCAAATACAATGGACAGCATATATATATATATATATATATATATATATATATATAATTCAAAAGTAGTCAAAAAAAGAAGTACTCATTACCAAAAAACAAGAACATCTATCGAGTGCCACACACGGAATGAAGCCTCAATATTAAAATATTAGAATTTTGATAAAAACAGTAAATTCCTTTAAAACGCAAGGTAATTTTTGCATGTCAGACAACACTGACTATCGGTGGACCTTTGGTCTACCAGCAGTGGCTTCGACCAGATGGTTACAAAAAACCAAATATACCCAAGTTGCATAATAAACAGTAACGCCGTTATGCTTTACACGTGTTTCAATTACCAATGAAACAAAACAAAAAAAAAAAAAAAAGAAAAAAAAGAATGAGACTGTATTGGTTCAGCAGAATATTAAAAAATACTAATAAAATTGACGAAGGATGCCCACACTTTCCAAATACTTGATTCTGGTACTAGATTTTGAGTTACTGTAATCAATGATTTTATGAAATCAACAACAGACGGCAAAAATATATGCTACAACCTCTTCTGTTACATGTAGGGTGTGTTTTATGTGACAATTTCAAATATTGTATGACAAGTAAATCTGCAAACAGATACTGAAGCAAGAAGGGGAAAATTATCAAGTCAAAAATCCAAACTAAAATCCAAAAAACAAAGCAAATTATATTTAGCATACAAATATCGGCAACATAGCAAAAACAAATCAATAAACACAAATGAAAAAGATCGCCACAAAACTAATGCTCCACGAGTGGCACCTGTCATTGTTTCAATGAAAAGTCCAAAGTATTGCATTGTCGACGGTCATACTAAAAAGCGCCCGTGAGCGCCCGGGAAGGTAAAAAGGTCCCGGGAGAAGTAAAAAGCGCCCGGGGTATATAAATCTGTTAATAATGTAGTTCTCTGTCATTATAGAAGTCTCCTGTGATTCTTTCGTTTTAATGGTTATTTTTTTGTTGATTTCTCACATATAATATTGTAATTTTAGAAAATCACGTGTGTCTTCCTGACTTGCACAATTACTGCAAATGAACTGCGTGTTAATCTGCCGTAGCACAAGTAAAGTCACGATTTTACATGTAAAATTGCTTGATAAGGGAATAAAAAATATTCCATCACTTTATGAATTAACTCAGTTGGAAAATTCGGGAAAGTTTTATCAATGCCTGGTATTGCGTTATTTATTTTGAATTTTCGGGGGTGTCTTAGTCGAGGTCCGCGTTCTCCGGTCATTAAGAATCGTACAAAAGAATACTGACGCACATTTTGTGCTCTTTGAAATTTAACAGGATCTTTTAATCAATCTTTTATATTTTCATAATCGCTAGTACGTTCAAATACAAAATCAAATATGAATAACGGGGTTCCGCAGGAGTCTATAAGCATTCAATATGGTTGTCCAGATGGTAAAACATCGGTACAATTTGAGTGAATGGACATGGTATCTTTTCCAACGTGCCTATAGCTAGTGTTCTTAAAATGTTTAATGGCAAGCATTGCATTGTATTAAATAACATATGATAGTTGCAAGAGTTAGGTAGTCCCTCATAGTTGAACCCGTCTCGAGTTGGAATCATACCTGATATAGAGAGACACCGTCGTTAATATTTCAATGGACTATCTTGAACTAACAATAATATACGAGTAAAGACCTCGTGGTGACTTCGCCGTGAAGATTAACAATAACGTTGTTCAATTGCTATGTTAAACCATGTATTTATAGACACTTTGTCTCGTGTGATTTTACTCTACATGCTTTCATTGTTTAATTATGGTTGGAGTATGTCTCTCCAGCAAAGTAGAGTCCGTTAAATTTTTGTCAATGTATACTTTCTGTATATTTCAGTTATGATGCACTTGTTCTTGAGAGAATTTCCCTTATAGAAACAGTATCATACCTTCACATTCCGGCATTTTAATTTTTTTTAATAGCAAAATGTTATTCTGACCACCAGTTTATATTTTCCACATCTCGTAATATTCCTTTTTACGGTTTCTTGTAAGTGACTCGTTGGGTGCCCTGTGATTGTTTATTTGTTGCCATTGTCTTCTGTTATTCTTTTGACAGCAATTGTAACAAGACTTTGCTAATTTTATGTTTGTTGACGATCCTGGAAAAAATTAACATGGATTTGGCGTTGTTCGATAGGTAGCAATGACTGTAGCTGTAACCGGCGCTTAGACTTATTATGAGGTGAGGGCAAAGCTCATTATTGAAGGCACCATGGTGACTTTAAGATCATGAAAAACTATGAGTGTAGCTCCATTGCTTGGTTTTACCATTTATATATAGAAACTTCGTCTCATGTGCATTTATTCCATATTCTCTCACTGTTAAATCCAAATCAAGTTATATTAAAGGCATAGTTTTATTTAGGTCACCTAACCCAAAGGGCCAGAGTGAGCTATTGCCATTTCTTGGCGTCCGTCGTCCGTTCCTTAAACTTTTCCCATTTTCATCTTCTCCTCTGAAACTACGTAAGCAAATTCAAATTAATTTCGCAGGAATAATGTATGGAAGGTCCTTCACAAAGATTGCTCATTTCGTTCCGATCCGACAAAAAAAAACATGGCCGCCAGAGCCGAAGTTAGGTTTGACATTGGACCCTATAGGAAAAATTACATTTTCATCTACTGCTCTGAAACCACTGAAGCAAATTCAACCCAACTTTGCAGGAATGATGTATGGAAGATCTTTTTCGAAGATTGCTCATTTTGGCATGGCCGCAGCATGGAAATTAATGTTTATCATTCGACCCTATGGGAAAAATTACATTTTTATCTTCTGCTCTAAAATGGCTGAAGCAAATCCAACCAAACTTTACATGAATGATGAAATAAAGGTCCTTCACAAAGATTGCTCATTTCTTTTCGATCTGATAAAAAACATGGCCACCAGCGCAGGACATAGGTTTAACATTAGAACTTATGCGAAAAGTCAAATTTTCATCTTCTGCTCCGAAACTGCTGAAGCAAATTCAGCCAAACTTTACAGAAATGATGTATGGAAGGTTTTTTTACGAAAAAATGCTCATTTCTTTCAGTTCCGATAAAAAAAAACATGGCCGCCAGCGCGGAACTAAGGTTAAACATTGGACCCTATGGAAAAAATCATATGTTCATCTTCTCCTCTGAAACGGCTGAAGCAAATTCAACTAAACTTTACAGGAATTATGTACTAATGGTCCTTAACAAAGATTGCTCATTTCTTTCTGAATGATGTTGTAAAGGTCCTTTATTCATTTCTTTCCGATCCGACAAAAAACATGGCCACCAGCACGTAACATTAGACTTAAGTCTTTTGCTCTGAAACTGCTGAAGCAAATTCAACCAAGCTATACAGGAATGATGTACTAATGGTCCTTAACAAAGATTGATGTTGTAAAGGTCCTTTATTCATTTCATTTCGATCCGACAAAAACAATGGCCTCCAGTGCAGAACATAGTTGAACATCGTAGCCCAGTATGTGAAAACACACTTTTCATTATCTTCTCTGAAATATTTAATATTTCATATTTAATACAGGAGTTTGTCTTTTATTGCAGTGTGAAATTAGTAAAACAATTCCCCGTGGTAGAGATGTATGCTCTTTATTTTTCTTAGATATGGTGTACTTGTGCATGAGATAATATCTCATGTGTACACTTTGCTCATTTACTATTATCTAAATTTATGTTAATTCTAAAACCGAAGAATTAACTCCCTCCATCGAAGTTTTGTCCTTAGCTATATTTGATATTACTGATTATTCAGATTTCGTTTGGTTTTATGTATTTTAAACAGTTTTTGAAATTATGGGTTTCCTTTGTTTGGGTTCTAGTGCTGCTGATGAGGAATAAATTTCCGAAATGGCCATACAGCTCATTAAAATTATTTCAGTTGAAGTTAACATATGTGTTATGGTCTCATGTTCATTTACTCCATATCCTTTCGTAAAAAAGGCAAATTTAACTAAACTGTATTGGAATGATATATTGAAGGTCCTTTGCAAAGATTACTCATTTCAATAGAATCAAACAAAAAACGCTTGTGACAATGGAGAACATTGCTTAACATTAGACCTTATTGGAAAAATACATGTTTTTTTTGGTCTTGCATTGCACAGAGGCATTTTGTCAGGTGAGCGATACAGGCTCAGTGTCTGAGCCTCTTGTTTCTATTTAGATTAATAAATATTGGTTAAACGTGTGATCTAAACCAATGAAAATCTTTCCGAATCTCAACAGCAATGCATTGTTCTAAAAACGCGTATCGACAAAATATATTGTAACCTCGTAATTTAGTTTTTTAAGTTCGTAAATATGAATATGGTTGCCATAACTTAGTTTGCAGAAACTGAATTAACAATTACTTCGCTATTTTGTTATTTGTTTATCTGCTTAAGTAACAGATTTAATCCATGTAAGATGACATTCGGCGTTAGAAATTCATGGCTAAAGATTTCTTTCTTTTTACTCTTTGAGTACATGTAATAACAACACGTTGATATAATCTGAATATGAGTGCACTTTTCGAAAAACAATATGTTCGTAAATAGTTGAATACCACACTATGTTTTCATTTAGTTTGGTTTGACTAAATGGATTCATTATATTTGTTATATCAGAATGTCAGTATGATTCGAAATATTAAATTGGTTTTAATTACTAATTATAATTTTTTCTTGTATTAATTAAGTCTCTCGAACGATGTTTGGAGACTTACTGTTTTTACTCAGTGATTCTTATTTTCCGCCCTGAAGTTCTTGTCCGCCAGATTTCAAGGAGACCAATGGGTGGAACTTAATGAAACTTCACTTGATAGCAGAGACTCGTAAGAAGATGTGCCATCTGATATCACAATTTCCAAAATGTCACCCTATGCCATGGAAACTAAAAAAATGTGGGAAAATTTAACATGTTTGGGATTGGATGATATTTAACAGAGAGGTGGCCTAGTATGTAGAGAAATAACAAATTACCGAAGTTACTGTTAATTCATTTATACATATGCGCAGAAATGATTTTTGATCTTTAAATTTTCAATACGGCAACCGTTGCTATGAAAAAAGGCGGGAAAACTCAAATTAAATGTTTAGAATTTCATGAATCTTGACAGAAAGGTTGCTAAGTACATGTAGAATGTTTTTATCTAAAAAATTTGACAGGAAAATTCGATATGATATCGGAGTTCGCTTGGGAGACTTTTGTGTTTCGCTATGCGAACATAGTTCTAACATAATACGAACATAGTTTTAACATAATATTCTTTTCTTTGGGATAGAAGCTGCAGACATAAACATTATATAAGAATTCGTTTACATCTGATTTGATTAAAAAGAATAGAGAACAAATTACATCTAAATGAAAGCAAAATCAGTTAAGGACTTAACAATAGGATTTTTTCCCCAGATGACAACACATCTTTCAATTAAACATCTTAATGAAAGCAAAATCAGTTTAGGACTAAGCAATAGGATTTTTTTCCCAGATGACAACAAATCTTTAAATTAAACAGCTTAAGTTTGTTTTTACCTCTACTGTATTTGGCTTCATTACAAGGAAAATGTTCAACACTGCGGGTGTCTTATAAGACAGGAAATGCTTATTCTACCAGTGAACCTGATTTCACGCATAGTTTCTTATTGGGCCATACTTTATGTATGTATGTCCTCATTTTTCTTTACTGTTCCGGACTAGTTTTTGTGTTCCCGATGCTGTCATTGTATTTTGATTATTCGTTTTTGAACTAACAGTCTTGCAGTTGGATTCTCAATCGGTTTAACATTTATATACTGCAAGTTTCCAAATAAAATCAGTTTAGCAAACATATTTACAGTCATTTAAACTCCTTCCTTTACCATACATTTACCTTTCTATCCTTATCTTAATTTACAAATTATTGTGCATGACTACTCTTACTCCTAGCATGAATACACTTGAGTTTACCATTGTGACTTGCAGCATAAATACCAATGAATCTAACGAATACAAGATGCAGATATATTATGTATGTATACAATGCAAAGACAGTACATCTACCTGCAATTTTAATTAATTGTATTTAATATTTGATATCTAAATAATACAAGAATATAAACACGATTCATTCAGTTGCTGTCGCGAACAGGCACTTCAGTTCACACAATCAAAAGCAGAATCGATTTATTTAGAGACCGACACAAACAAATGTGAAAAATAAAATCTGTAGAAATAAAGGAATATGAAGTAAATGTACTTGTGACAAAATCACCATAAATACATGGTATGATTAAGCAAACGAAACAATGTTTCATTATTGTTCTTCATCTTGAAGTCACCATTAGGCCTCCAACAAAGTGCAAACACTCTTACCTCATCGTTAGTTCAAGACGGCCCCTAGAACCGGTTTGAGAGGAATTCCCTTGCTAAATGTTGAAGAATACTACATCCACCCCCTGTTTTACATACTTTTTGTCATGGATGCGGAGTCGTCAACAAGCATAACATATCGGACATAGTGCTTTTTCTCTGTTAGCTATATCAGACCCCAAAAAGAACGATATCATTTGATTCATTGAATCTACCTACCGACACCTTTCTTGTAAAACCGGAGTTATTAGTTCTACATTTGGCAGGTCGTTCTTATCAATACTGGTAGGTCACTCTTGTCAATACTGAAAAACCTATAATTCAAATCGCAGGTTCCCTTTTAAGTTCTATGTAATCGTAGCTTGTATCTTCATCTTAACTCAACACTTAATTGATTATATCTTTTTGGTGTATGATTTTCTTGTTTGTAAGTATCGAATGTTTAAGCCTACAGTTTTGTGGGGATCATATTGCTAAGTGTCTTCGCTTTGTTGTGTTTTTGTTCATTTTCTTAACTACTTTTGTCTTTGCCGTGTTGTCTCCCTTTGGTTATTTCTGGATTGAAGTGTTATTATAGGACTAAACACTCATTTTTAGGAAATTATCTATGTATAAACTCCGGCAGCTCACTCACAAACTGAATAAAGTCCGAAGGACTTTATGTAAAGTTTATATATACATAATTTCCTAAAAATCAGTGTTTAATCCTAATAATTCCAACTTTGTACGTTCAAAATTGCATGATCCGTGTTAATGACGTCTTTATTTGCTCCACTATATTTTTGGGGTGCAAATTCATTGGCAAACGGAAATATCGAAAAATGCTATTCATGACGTTGACCACTGAAAATAAACGCTACAATAGCATTTGGAATTATTGATATTTATTTCCCTCTTACTGCTTCGTTATTCGTTTGCCGATGAACTCAATCATTGTATAGAAAAACCATACTCTTAAGCCAAAAATTAGCTAAATGTAATGTATATTGGAAAAAATCAAGACTAATACATAAGGTAAGTAAAATATAACAACACTTTTTTTTGTTGTTTTTCATCTTGAAGTCACAATGAGGCCTTCAATAAAAGCGAACACTCATTACTTATAGTAAGCTCAAGACGTCATCTTCTGACGGTTTTAGCAAAATCTTCTTGCCAGATGTAAAAACAACTCTTAGTCGATGTTTACAATTTTGACAACTGTCAAGTTTGTGTACAATTTCCCAAAACATTAACAGGAGTGAATAAAAATGATCAGTTATTGAAATATCTAAACGGGGAGGAGGTTGGGAGAATTGTTTAGAGCCTTATTCAAACTTTGTGTCCGGTATAAATAAAATATGTTGCGTCGGAGTGTTTCTCGTCTTTGCTTCATTTTTTGGATTTCCTTTCAAATTGCTCTTTGGTTTTTTTATTATCTTTCGATTTATTTTTCTTAAAATTGTTTTGATTTGATTTGCGCTGAAGTGACAAAAAATATCAAAATATTCAACTGCAGAAATCAAGTTACCAGTAATTTTGGTATAAAGTTAATGTGTGTTATAAATATGTGTGTTTTGGATATGTTTGTTATAAATATACATGCACAAGAAGCATAATTATTCACTTGTTCGATGTAATAAATGTTTTTTCTTGTCATTTTTCTATAAAAATGTTCTTGATGATGATTGATTGCATCAAAATGGAGAAATAAAAAGCTTTCTTTAATCATTGAATAATTTGTTTTTTCTCAGACTCATAACTCGTAAAATATATTAATGTTTCACAGATTATAAGACCTTCGTATAAATCTAACTTTTGTTTATTATTACATTAGGCATACATTTTCACATTACAATATCTTATTAAAACATATTTTTTTGTAATCGTATCATAATTAATTAGCCTTTTGATTCTGCAACGCAATGATACTTTCATTATACATATATCAAATGTAACAACGGTAAAATATGAAAAATCTTTTTGGTTCTGTAGGATCTTTGTTTTTTTTTAAAATGGAACAAACCTATGAACGGGTGCAAGAGGAAGAGGAGGTAACTAGGCTGACTGCTGCCATGTTCAGTTGTTTTTTAATCTAAGTTTGAGGAAACTTGTGTACAAAGGTACTTTAAACATATTTTATTGTTCAAAATAAACAAATGGATTAGACACAAGTTTTGCAACTTAGAATTGTTTTCTCCAATTGTCTTGTACAAAGGTGTGCAGCTGGGTACAATTCAAGCGTCAGTCGTGAAGACATGCCATTTATAATCTTAATATTATCATTGTGAAAGTCCTTTCGACCGGTTTCAAAGCTAATAGAGGTCTTATATAAATCATTTTGAGGGTTATTACTGTTTCTCAGACCAGACTTCTCTTCATTGGATGCATTATTTAGACTTGACTTATCATTTGCTCTAGTCTTATTATTTGGGTCATTGATAAAATGGGTAGTAGTCTGAAACTCAGTAATTATCATGTTATTCAAAACAGTGTGTTTATCATTCAATTTTATGTTGTTTAAATCGGATTGGGAGCCGGAAGTTGTTACATGTGGCCCCGTATGAAAGTCGGCTCTTGTAGTGTCTTTTGATTAATCATCATGTAATTCATTAGTTTTTGGTTCCTCTGGGTCAATATTCTTTACTCGATTATATGCCAAATGCCAGTTGCGTTCTTACCACGGAAAAACTTCACCGTTCGGCCTCCGTTTGTAGAATTAAGTTTCAAAGAATCAATGTGCTTGACTTCTTTGACAGGAACAACCGAGCATTTACCTAATTGTTCGAGATTTCGGAACACCCAGAGCCTCCTGTAGTCCGCAGTCACCCACCGTCCATTTCTTTTCATAACTCTTGTAGTATGTATATCACTGATTTTACATTTTCTTTCAACTAAATCATCTAAAGTTTCTCAAACATTTGTATTTTTGTGGCGACTTCTGTTGCTAAAGTGGTTGTTAATTTCGGCTTGAATAATGTAAATTTCAGATGGTTTAAGTTGCATGTTGGTTTCTGAAATTAAATGATACATGATAAAACTGAAACGTTACACATTCCCCTTCACTGCTCATTTAGTTTGACAAAATATTATGCTTACAAAAGACAACTCATTTGAGGTATTGTAAAGCCTTAACAACTTCACTACATGAACATTAAACGATCACTCTTACTTCCCTGCAGGGACTCCACAGCAATCATCACTTCATTTCTTTATCTCATTAGATTTCTTTGCAGAGAATATGTATAATACTCAATTCACATTTCTGACTGCACTCTTGGATGTGATGTTAGCAACATCTCCAAAAAATGATAACTATTTATTTATTCGACAAATTTTACAGAGAAAAAGTTTATCATATAATAATTCAAATTGCTAATGCAACGTCCAATTTCATTGGTCAACGTCATGAACAACAAAAAAGTTATTTCTCGATAAACTTTTCATGCCCATTCAAACACTACGACGTTAAATAGTGCAGTATATGGTGACGTAAAAATCAGTGACAACATTGTTCAAAGTTCAACGAATTGGAATTATAAGAAATAAAAGTAATTTTGGAGGAGTTTATGGATGTGTAAACGCGGCCTTTCACTCACAAACTCTACATAAAGTCCTTCGGACTTTATTTAGTTTGCGAGTGAGTCGGCCGCGTTTACACATCGATAAACTCCTCCAAAATGACTTTTATTCCTATAAGAATCACTTTTAGTAATCTGTGACAAGGAAATACAAGCATTGCAGCCAAAATAAAGCATTGTTTTCAAATTATTATTAAAAATACAACCTGAATGAAACCAATTTTAGTGTTAGTCTTGTAAAACGGAGTCTCATGGTTAAAATCTGATGAATTCAATTAATGACAATCTGTAAAATTCTAACTAAACATTCTACGATTGCATGTTGAAATAAACAGTCAGCCAAAAGAAAAGCAACACCAACTTTTAAAATTTTACCAAAACAAGCATGTTGAAAGCTATACTCATAAAATTTTGCATGAGAATAAGGCTGAACATGAAGCACATATGAGTATTTTTTCGAGCTTTTTAGGGTAAATGTGGTACAACATTACAGGTTTTAATGGAGTTGAACGTGTCAAAATTGGTTTGAAATAAAACCAAGTGTTTTTCATAAAATTGGGGAGTTTGCCAGATCTTCGAAAATGTTTAAAAAATAATTAAATGAATATTTTTTAACCGAAACGTACACAGTTGGATATATGTGGCTCGCAATAATTGAAAATCATTTTTAAACATCTTTGATTTTATGGTCTTCCAAATGTTTAGATTTTATCTGCACTGAAGAGACATAAGTTGTCGAAATGCGCATATGCAGAATATAAATTCACAGTAACTTCGGTATTTAGTTATTTGTTACCACTGGGTCGATGCCACTGCTGGTGGACTGTTAGTCACTGAGGGTATTCACAAGCCCAGTAGTCAGTACTTCGGTGCTGACCTGAAAGCCGATTATTTTTGGAACCTTACAATATCTATTTTTTTTGTAAATTTTGTTTAAAACTAAGGAGTATCTCCCTCATGCAAAGCTCTGTCCTTAGCTGATTTTTGGCTTTACATTTAGATCATATTGGTTGTTCGTGCTCTATCAGTTTTTAAACATCTTTGATTTTATAGTCTTCCAAATGTTTAGATTTTATCTGCACTGAAGAGACATAAGTTGTCGAAATGCGCATATGCAGAATATAAATTCACAGTAACTTCGGTATTTAGTTATTTGTTACCACTGGGTCGATGCCACTATTCGCACATGTCTAAGCAAAATAAAGCCTTACCAATTTGAAAAAGTCAGTCGTTTGGACGTTCTTTTCTGAAATGACAACAAAAAATT
>MJUU01025824.1:12416-24988 GCA_002080025.1 Modiolus philippinarum | reverse complement strand
ACCAGATTATTTTTTTTCCATATTCACTATGCTAGGAAATTTTGTTGAGCCAGGCTATTTTTCTAATGGACAGGATCCGGGCCAGATTATTTTTTCAACCAAGATGATGGTCAGAAATTTTTTTTTTGGCGAAAATCGGGGCCAGAAAATTTTTTCCTGAAAAATACCAGCCCCACCCCACCCCCCTAGACAGATACAAAGCACAGAAACAGAAATAACAACATTCAGAACAAAGGCACTCACAGTGTGAACTCCAGTGAAACTGAGAGCGACATCAGGTGCTCCGGAAGGGTAAGCATGTCCTGCTCTGTTAACAGCACCCGTTAAAAAGATTATTTGTCGTGAAATAAATACACTGTTACACTTGTCTTATAGGCTTGAAAACAGATAGTTATATTCTTGATACGAGTTGTGAAAGCGGATAAAAGAGAAAATATGATAATTCAACATATCTTATTATATCCATTGATGTCGGATCTCAAGCTAACAGTCGAGACATGAGCGCAAAAGGTTTTTAATCTTCTTTGAAGCTGCAGCTGATTGTTTGGAAATCAGCAAAATGTTCGCATTTTTTTCTGTGGAATAAATAATTATACAGTATATAAATGAATAATATTTTGCGTTTGTTTAATTCATATTAGTTTGGTTTTACTTTTCACAGATTTTTAACTTTCAAACAGAAAAAAAGAACAAACCTGGAGACCTCAATGCTTATTGTCGAACATTGAAGCTTCTTGAGTAAAGCAAAGACCAACAGCCTTCTTGTCGGGAACGACAAACTCGCACCGTACAGCAAGTCGTCGGTGTATAGGAGTTTCCGCGAATCCAATTAGTGACGTCACAAAAACTAATTTACATATGCAAATTAGCATTTTTGGTTGGCAAAGCCGAAGAATTTTCACTATATAGCATTGGGATAGAATTTTTAATCTTTGATAACTTTTTAATTATATGCACGATTTTGGATCTGTAAAATGCATGTTAAACATTGAGATATTCATATTTTTTCTACCGATTTACTTTTTAATAAAAATAGACAAATATTTTTTCATGCGAATTTCAAAAATGTGAAAGTTTCAAAAAATTATATGGTTTACAAAATACGCTATTTCTATATATATTAAAAATAAAAAGATGAAATTTTTTACATCATGAAAAAGTGTAACCATTCCATAACTGAGATCAAAAAGAATTATCCATTTATCTTAAATATCAAATTATCACCAGTTAATTTTTATCAGTGACTACGATTTCTTGCCAACCAAAGGTAATTTTTCAAGCTTGTGACATCACGGCGGAAACTCCTATTTAGAAATTTAGTATTTTTTGTTTTGAAGTCGGGTATATTTGAGCATATTCACTTGTGGGAATTCTGTATTCTGTAATTTTAACACATCGTTATGAATTATGCTTGAA
Organism: Modiolus philippinarum; assembly: GCA_002080025.1. NCBI lineage: Eukaryota > Metazoa > Mollusca > Bivalvia > Mytilida > Modiolidae > Modiolus > Modiolus philippinarum. Next base: position 23,572 of record MJUU01025824.1, on the reverse strand, counting down.
AATGAAATATTTATAGATTTTTAATGAAAAAAAAAATATGCTTTGAAAGTTACAATATATCTGGATACCGATACAAATAATTTTAGTGAATGAAAATCGCAAGTGCATCACAAGCATTATTTCGACTATGAAATAAATAATAAATTGTACAAGTGTACATAATAAAAACGCAAAAAGTTCTGTCGCGTGCGTGCCACAGGTGACCACCTGAACAAAAAAACCACCTGTGTCACACGGGCCACCTGGGGTTTTAATTGATGACAATAAACAATTGCAATTAACAAGGTAACATGCTATAGAATTAAGTTTTGTCAACAAAGAAGTGTAAGAGCACAATTTCTTAACCGTGAAAAATAACCACACGTGGCACATTCGTTTTTGAAAGGAGTAAACTTAACGTATGCATGAAATTTAAATTCTTATAAAAAAGGGTTAGTTTCTTTAACATTTCTTATTTATAATTAATAGAAACTCGAAATTCGGATAATTAATAGTTTTTTTTCTGACTTCATGTTCATGTTTTGATCGACGTAAATTGATAGCGTACATTGTAGTTTATTTTTCCTACATGGTATGTGGATATCGAGTATTGACCAATCAAATCATATTATATAGGTACCGGAAGCCTTATATAAGGTACCGGAAGAAGTCAATATGGCAGCCCACTGCTTGTTAAAATTTTGATACAAAAACACAAATTAAAGAATAACCACTTAAGATCTGGAAACGGGTCACGGCAACAACGTTTTAAAATACATGTTTGAATAACATATCAAATTTAATTTTTTGAGTGAACTTTCCCTTTAAGAAATTATTTTTTATGGGAAAAGGCATCACCAATATCGATTCAGCTGTTAAATGTTACACAACATTTTTAGGACATACAGAACACTGTATTATCCTATTTTGAGAAGTGAAAGTCAGACCGCTTAAAACGGAATGTTTCACTTATAACTATACCGTTTCGTCACAGCTTTTTGCTATGCATTGAAAATGTCATGAAATAATAAATAGCTTGATCCTTCTAATTGGAATCACTTAAACGTTGGAAAAATAGGCCTTTTCAAAACAAAAATTGGTCTGCGCTTCAGTTTCGGCATTTAGATATAATAAGTTTGCTTGTAAATTGTGGCATGTGATTGTAGTTCCTGGCCATTGTAGGTGTTTGCTGTTTTCCTGTAAACAGTTCCGGTTATCAACCTGTGGTAGGATTGTCTATTTGAAGTTATCTTTCTTTAAATTCTCGGTTTTTAAAATTGACAAATAATTATCACATTTTTGATAACATCATTTTAATTCAAGTTAAAGTTATAAAATATACATATGTGTTAAATATAATCATTTATAGATATAATGGTCCTAAATTTCCTAATTTTCCTGGTGTTCTTGATTTTGCCTTGTCTCTGGACTTTGATTTGTGTAATCTTGTGCTTTGTTCCTTCGGTATTCTACTGCCGTTGTTTTGTTATTTTAGATTTCTGTATACAGTTTTTATATTATAAATTTTAGCATTTTTACATGCAAAGTAGGTGTGGTAATAATTCCACGTCTGTATTGTTATCTTTACATCTTTTGCATCTTTCGAAAGCCGATTATTTTTGAAACCTTCCAATATCTAAAATTTTGTAAATTTTATTGAAAACTAAGGAGTATCTCCCTCATGCAAAGCTCTGTCCTTAGCCGATTTTGGCTTTAAATTAAGATCACTTTGGTTATTTGTTCTCTATCAGTTTTCAAACATCTTTGAGTTTATGGTCTTCCAAACGTTTAGATTTTATCTGCACTGATGAGACATAAGTTGTCGAAATGCGCATATGCAGAAAGTAAGTTTACAGTGACTTCGGTATTTAGTTATTTGCACACACCAATTAGCATCAAATTTCAGAAAATAGCCATGTTGTCAATGACATGTCTACCAAATAGTTTAAAAGCAATATTTTACTTATTGTGAATACTATTACCATTAAGTTAAACTACAAAATGTTTGTTCAGTTCCAAAAACGGACAGTTGTACAAGTGAAATAAGCGCAGTATATTCATATAAGCCATATTGAAACTGTCAAAGCGACAGAATAACAATTTGCGAAATCATTCCAAACGCAGCGACCAAACAAAGAACAGACCAAACTGTTTTACAATAGGATGCAGACATAACCTCTCGTCCAAGTTTATTTAGGGAGCAGTCATGTGAACAGTTCTATGTTAACTTTAAGTTAACTTGGAGCAGTCATAGAATCCTGACTGCCCTGACCAGTCATAGATCTCTGACTGTTTTGATCAGTAATAGAGTCCTGGTTGCTAACCTGTCGTACAATCCTGACTTTCCTGACCTGTCATAGAGCCCTGACTGCTATGACCAGTCATAGAGCCCAGGGCTCTATGACAGGTCAGAGCAGTCATGATTCTATGACAGATTAAGGCGGTCAGGTCTCTCTGAACAAAACAGGTCAGCGCAGTCAGGGCTCCAGAATAGATCTAAAGTTAATTTAGAGTAATTTTATGACTGCTCTATGACTGTCGAAGTTAACTTGAAAACATTCCTAAAGGCCCTGTCACACTATAACGTTCTAACCAACGTGTGCCGACGTTCGCGATTTTTGTTAGAACGTTGGCACACGCCGACAATTGCAGAAATTCTCTTGTTGAATGCATTCATAACGTCAGGCTTACGACCTACAACGGATCCATAACTTATCCATAACTTGTGTGCAATACTCACAAAACGTTTAAAAGCATATGAAAACGCTTAAAAGGCATTTTACTAGCGTACTTGACGTACACCGAACGCATCCATAATGGTCTTCTAGCATTCATAGAACGTTTGTATAGCGTTTTGACGATCTTTTGTCAGATCAGTTGGACATTTTTCATCCCAGTGTCGTTTGCCAAGGTTCAAATTGATAGAAATGCCACTGAAAGATACGACGGATTTGCTGGAGGGATAGCTCCCTAAAAATCACAAAATTTATTTTTAAAAAAAAATTTCAGTCTGATGCTGAAACAAAGAAGCTATTTACATTCCTTTGGATTTTTTTCTTGCTCTTTAACCATTATTTCATAATAAAACATTTGCTAATACCTTACTCCTTAATTACAAGTACGCTCGGTTTGCGTTCTTTAAATGTTTAAAACAACTTTCGAGAAACTAATACATATCGAACACATTGCGTGCTAACGTACTTCTAGCGTTCGTCTAACATGCGCATAACTTATCAACAACACATTGGCAAACGTCGTAAAATTTTGAGCATATTCAAAATTTCCGACGCATCCAACGTTCAACAACGCATACCAACGTGTATTGACGTGTTTGTAACTTGTTAAGAACGTGCTTCTAACTTACACAACGCACAACAGCGTGTACGGAAATATTCCCATAAGTCGGCACACGTTGGCGCTGTGCTTTATAGTGTGACAGCGCCTTAAGTTAACTTAAAGGAGATTTTATGACTGTTTCAAGTTAACATGGCAAGAGGTTATGTCTGTACACTACTGTAGGAGACAAAGTCACCATCCATAGTACAAACCAATCAAACACTAACGGATGAAACAATCCTTTTTCGATATTTATGGTTTCCCATGGCCTCACATAGAACTTAGCAACGCATTGTCATTGAGGGGAGGATGGGTTGCTTGGATGCCATCCATAACTCCCCCAAAACCAATGAATGGAATTTGATGAAACTATCAAGTCAGGTAATATTGCATTTCCTGTCTTAGATTTTTATCAGACCGATTTTTTTCATACCCATACTTGGACTCTGTCATCATGTATCATACCTAAGGAGGAGGGCGGGTTATCATTTACTGAACTATGCTTTCAGCAATTTTAGTTTTTCTGCAAGTTAATGAAAAAAAGTCCTGCAGATTATTATCTTATGTTTCAGAAGAACAGGTAGGGTTGAGTTTCATTTAAGTGTAAAATGTTAAACTATGGTAAAGAATGGCTGAGTTGTGTTTGAAGAAATCATTTTGAATGTATGTTCTAGGATAAAAAGTTCCCCGGTGATAACTATCCTGACATGCAAAACCCAGTTCTGAACCGGCCATACAAGGACTATCTCAGTATCATTTCGAAATGAGACAAAAAGATAAATTGTGATTATGTTTGAAGACTTATGATATGCTCATCAAAATGGACTTATATACTAACACATTTTTAATGCTGCTCAGCTTCTCTAATATTAACACCTTTTTAATTCCTTTTGTATTTTTTATTAAATTTTAAAATTTAAAAACGAATAAGCCATGTTTTGTCAAAACAAATTTCATTATGAAGCAGCATCAAAATTTGCATGGAAAGTGTACGATAACAAAGGTCAGGAATTGCCTTCCTTAAAATGGCCTCGTTGTAAGATTATTGTCCAGAGTTACCAAAGCAGTTATTCTTTTCCATGCTTTACAGTTCGGAGCACCAAGAGTTGAATTTTCATTGTTTTGTCTCATTTTTTTGCTTTTTTGTGAAAAAGTGATTTTCAGAGGAATTTAAACTGAGATCTCAAAATTCTATAAAATTTCCAGAATTTTGTTATCATATTGTTACAGAAACGATGTTCTCTATCCGCTTTTACACATATTTTGGTTTATGGATTTCCAAATATGAAAAAGAAAGGAAATGGGGTAAATGCCAAGGAGACCACATCCCATCTCCAAGTTAAAACTTGGATCCAAACCCTCCCCCTATGTGTGGTGAATGGCTAAAATATAAATACACAAAAAGACTCACAGTAAAAATCAAACTAGAAAAAGTCCAACTTATCAAGACGAGTACCTTTACAATGAAGTACATAAAACATGAAGACAATACACACGGTTACTGTCCTGACAAAAGCTAAGGACATAATTTTTGTTTACTATGATATCAAGCATTCTAACGTATGAAATTCAATTGAAATACTTCTAAATAAATTTCGTATAACAACCATCATCAATTATGAAGGAAGAACATGATATTGTGCAATGCAAAATACTGCAATTATGAAAAAATGTTTTAATTTAGTTACGGTGCAAAATTGAGGAGCTGATCAATATCTTTACCAATAAAAACCGGAAGTAGAGATTTAGCAACAATGCTGTATTTATAGGAAATGATCTTTCCACAGAAGTTTGGACGTGAAATGACCTGTTGTATAAGATGCCTGCATGTAGAGCCAAATTTCCTTTATAAGTCTATGCATCTATAATAAAATTCGGCGAATGTTTTTTATCAATTTATGATATTTAAACCCTTGATGCAAAAGTTTGTTTTAATGCATTTTTTTTCAGTTAGACAAAGATTTCGGTCATTAAAGTCAGAAACATCACCACATGCTCGTATATATCGAACAAGTTGTAAAGTGTAGACCTGGTAAGAAAGGGCTAACGGAACATCGCCGTCGAGATGGGGGAAAAATTAACTATAGGGAAAGAGAAATGTTTTAATTTTATTTGCACTGAAGAGATACAGTTTGTCGAAATGCGCATATGCAGAAACTAAATTTTACAGTGACTTCGGCATTTTGTTATTTATATCTTAACGAAATATATTTTTAAACAGGAGTTCATTTGTAACCAATTACAAGAACAAAAAATCTCCAGAAAATTAAACATAGCAATTCATCTGAACTTCACACTTGATCTGGAGTTTCTTTAAGAAAACATCAAATAAATGGCAGCCATCTCTGTAGGCCCCGCTGAAATAAGTGAAAATTTGAAGGCGTGTTGACACATTACAGGTATGGAAACATACAAGTGTGGACACAGTACAAGAATTGACACAACGATATTATCCTCAAGAATTAAACAGAACGTGGTAACCCACATGCCTGAAAATGCATCCAATGATATGGAATGACAATGCAAAGCTTGCGACACCCAGTGAAAAGCTTAACGAAAAACCATTGGTTAAGGGTAACAAACCTTAGAATATTACACCTTGTCTTGAATTGATCTATCCACATGCCAGTTACCAAAAGCTTATTACAAAGGACAGAAAGCTATAACCTGTACACGACTTTGTCATAAGAAAAGCCATTATCTGACTTTAAAGACAAAGTTCAAGGACAAAAGTCACCGACCATGGTTCATGACGCATCGTCTTGATGTGATCTATATACATGCCAAATACCAAAAGCCTACCTCAAAAGACAAAAAAGTTATAGCCCGGACACGACTTTGTGACGGACGGACGGGCAGAAGAACTATGTGGCGAGCCCTGATTAGCAAATGTTCAAAACATTGATAAATACCAAGAAATAACTTGAATTTTAGTGCTGAAATCAACCACGTCTGTTATTTCATTTCAAATTACGGGTATTGTTATTACAAATATTATAGAAAATAGACGTAAAGGAAGAAAAAGGATTAATTCAGAGCACACAAAGGACAAAAACTACGAAGAACCATTATAACAGTTACTACAATATTGGGGTCATCTTAACAGACCAGAAAAATGGCCATTAATATTCTATAAATCTGTCTTTAACTGTCTTTTTTAAACCACTTGTTTTGTCCTTTGAAATCATACTTAATAATCCAGGCTGTCCCAAAGAGAAATAAAATGTCGCAATTCCAAATGCAACACTTTTTCTATATTTCATTTTGCCAAAATATATACAAGAACAGATAATTACCACGATCTCCTTTTATTCCTTGGTCTCCCTTTTCTCCCTTACAATTTATTTGGCCACACGTGGTTTGAGTTTCTAAATGAAAATATAGATAAACATTTACTGAAACACACTGTATATAAATCAGGCATACTGTTTACATGGTGTACTTGATAGATCTAGATCTGCAGTTATTTCAGTGAGGTGTTGTATAAAATCATCCAGTTTGATGTGTTATGCAAATTCTATAAAAAAAAAACACGTTTAATATTTTCGTTGAAAAATACCAGTTAGTTCTGGTCTTGTGACAATCACTGTTGTTTGTCATTTCTGACTCCGAAGGTTCCATTTCTATCTCATTAAAACATGTGCACTTTATTAGTCAGCACAATCAAATGCTTATACTAAAACCATGGAATTATAATAATACTTCCATGCTATAACAAATCCGAGATTCTAATTATCGCAAAATATTCAATGAATGATCGACCAACGCAGTATTATACGAATGCGCATAGCGCATGACTGAATTAATGCCTTTTCGATCACGAGTTGAATATTTCCGATAATAAGGATCAAAATTAAGTTTTTTTTTTATTATTTAGACTTTGTCTTATATTTACTGGTTTGTTTAACCTGTATTCATTAACTATGTTTTCGATGTTTATCCACGGAGGCGATTATATGACAACTAGATTGAAATAAGGGAAAATAATTTCACAGTTGATTATTACCTCTATTTCACTGAAAATTGTCAATCTTCACCCCTTCTATACAATAATTGTTTTAGCCCATCTGGATGCCAGGTTGAGAGTTTGCATTCACTTGGTGTCCATCGTCCGTCGTAAGCTCGCTTTCAATGGTCTGCTCTGAAACCACTTGGCCAAATAGAATCAAACTTCAACTGAATCATTATTAGTGTTAGTTTCAAATTTGTCTTTTCTGTGTCCCTGATCAAACAACATGGCGGCCTATACTAAAAATGGACCATTGGGGTAAATTGCAGTTTTTGGCAAAAACTCGAAAACCATTACAACTATCTAACAAGGAAGTGACATTATTCAGAATGGCAAGATCTACCTTCCCTGGGCCATTGCTGAGATGGACAGTCCAAATAACCTCAGTAATAATGTGCCTCATTTTCAAGTATGTTATAATAGATCTTGATGTTTTTGCTTCAAAGTTGAATTGTATTTCCTGATGGCAACCATTTTTGATGGGGTGAAGACTTGCTGGTCACTTTTTTGAAGGGGACCAACTAAGGACTATTCAGGTTTAGGCCAATTGGCCAAGGAGCTTCAGAGCAGAAGATCTATGAATGCTTTCCTATAAGGTCTGATGTTCAACTATGATTCTCATGGGCAGCCTTCTTGGATGTAATGCCGACTTGCCAGACACATTTTCGAAAGGGGTCAAGTAAGGACTATTGTAACTAAGTTTGGTTCCAATTGGCATAGTAGATTCAGAGAAGATCTTTGAATGTGTTTTATCAGGGCATCCAATGTCAGACTTTTTTCCCCGCCATCTTGGATGATTGTTTGATTGACTGATTTTTTGCACCTACCATCTTTGATGAAGTGAAGACATACCAGACATATTTTTTAAAAGGGACCATCCAAGGACTATTGTGACCAAGTTTGGATCCGTTTCAAAAGATCTTTGAATTCTTTCCAATAGGTTCCAATGTTAAACATATTCCTCATTTGTAGTCATTATGGATGTAATGTGGACTTGACAGACCCATTTATCAAAAGGCGCAAGCTAAGGACCATTATAAACCAAGTACGGTTCAAATTAGTTTCAGAAAAGAGGATCTTTTAACTTGTTTCCCAATAGTTCCCCGCTTGCGACCTTCTTGCATGACGTTGGGCAACATGACTATGTTCAATAACATGTAATCCTTGACTTACTGAACATTTTTGAAATTTACATTTTACCTCTATTTCAAATCGATTTATAAATATGAGACAAAATGTACAGTCATGAAAAATTTGACCACTAAAGGGCAATAATTCCTATAGGGGTATTCAGATGTTCTTCACAATTGCCATGTTGGTAGATCTTGATATACTGAACATTTTTGCAATTTAAACTTGACCTCTATCTCAAACTGTCAGACGTAATACATAAAATCACGAACAATTTGTCCAATAAAGGGCAGTAACTCCTATATGGGTATTTATTTATTTTTTTCAAAATTGCCATGTGGGTAGATCTTGATATGCTCAAATTTTTTTGGCAATTTAAACTTAAGATAATATATATCTGTTATAGTATTTTTGTAAGAAAATAAAAGCATCAAAAATTACTACCAAGTCCGCATTACATCCAAGATGGCCGCCTTCGCCATACATAGTTTCACATTGTACCCTATGGAAAAGTATTCAAAGATCTCCTCTGAAACAACAAAGTCAATTTGATCCAAACTCTGTTACAATAGTCCCTAGAATGTCCCCTTAAAAGATTTTGTCCGTGAAGTCTGCACCTCATCCTAGATGACCAATAGTTGAGAACCTAGTATAACATTGGACCTTATGGGAGAATACATTGAAGGATTTGGAACCAAACTTGTTCATAAGGGTTCTTAGTTGCTCAAATTCAAAAAGTTTGACCAGTATTTATATCTTAAGGAGGTTCGCTCCTCATGTTTGGGGATTTTTGTCAGATTTTCGGAATCCTCGGGTTTTATCCATTTAAAAGTATTATAATTTTTTGCCCATTGACCCCCTTATTTTTTTCCATAAATTCACGTTATACATCTTCGTGAGCATTCTGTAAAAATTTTATTTGATTCTATTTATTCTGTCACATTCATTCATTGTCAATCCTTGTTAATGTTAATCCTATGAAAAATCAGAGGAGTTCGGTTTCCCGCAAAATTTTCAATCATTTAAAACTCAAAAACTAGATCATCAACCTATCAATTTTTTCCACTTAAATTGTTTCTTTTTTTAATTTTCTAACATAAAATCATGTTTATTTGAAATCCTATTTATTTTCAAATGGAGTAGCGAACCCCCTTAAACCTATATGGAAATATAGTTCCAGATTGAAGCAAAGTCATCGAAGTCTATTAACATACTTGAAAAGGAGGTCTTTTACTATTTAGGTTGTTGACTGTCTATTTCAGCAATAGCTCATTGATCGATATGGGATCTTGAGAGCCTTTCATTAACTGTTGAAATATTTTTTCAGCATTTTACCTAGCTTCAAGAACCTAAGTTAAACACAGATATCTATGGAATATTCAATATATGATATCAAAAAAACGCCATCAATCAAAACTACTCAACAATTTACAATAAAAAAATTTGGCCCGAAAACAGTTTTTATTTGAAAACTTGCAATATCTAAATTTCAGAAAATATTGTTAAAAATAAGGAGTATTTCCTTCTTGCATACATGTAGCTTGTCCTTATCCGCTGATTTTGGCTGTTATTTTTGATTATTTGTTCTCTATTTGTTCACATATGCTGAGCAACACAAGAAACGCACCTTTTTTAGCTCACCTGACCCAAAGGGTCAGTGTGAGCTATTCTCATCACTTGGTGTCCGTCATCCGTCGTCCGGCGTCCGTCCGTTAACTTTTCACATTTTCATCTTCTCCTCTGAAACCACTGAGGCAAATTCTACCAAACTTTACAGAAAGGATGTATGGAAGGTCTTTTACAAAGATTGCTCATTTTGTTCCGATCCGATAAAAAACATGGCCGCCAGCGCGGAACTTAGGTTTAACATAGGATCCTACGGGAAAAATCACATTTTCATCTACTTTTCTGAAACTGCTCAAACAAATTCAACCAAACTTTACAGGATTGATGCACTAAAGGTCCTTTACAAAGATTGCTCATTTTATTCCGATTCGACAAAAAAGATGGCCGCCAGCACAGAACTTAGTTTAACATTGGCCCTACGGGAAATTCACATTTTCATCTTCTCCTCTGAAACCACTGAAGCAAATTCAACAAAACTTTACAGGAATGATGTATGGAAGGACCTTTACGAAGATTGCTCATTTCGTTCTGATCCGATAAAAAAAACATGGCCGCCAGCACAGAACTAAGGTTCAACTTAGGACCCCATGGGAAAAATTACATTTTCATCAACTCCTCTGAAACTGCTGAAGCAAATAAACTATATCGGAGCTCTAGTATAAGGATGTACTAGACCACGTCACAGTATAGAAAACGTTACATCATAAAGCCTAAAACGTCATGCAACTTTTTCGTTGAAGTACATTTTTGGTCACGAGGGGCTGACACGTTTGTGACGTAGGGCGGACAAACAACAACTGGTGAGTCTAAATACCAGTACTCGGAATTGGTCTATTCAACCAAACTTTACAGGATTGATGCACTAAAGGTCCTTTACAAAGATTGCTCATTTTATTCCGATTCGACAAAAAACATGGCCGCCAGCGCAGAACTTAGTTTAACATTGGCCATATGGGAAATTCACATTTTCATCTTCTTCTCTAAAACCGCTGAAGCAAATTCAACCAAACTTTACAGGAATGATGTATGGAAGGTCCTTTACGACGATTGCTCATTTCGTTCTGATCCGATAAAA
>MJUU01025822.1:11624-27184 GCA_002080025.1 Modiolus philippinarum | reverse complement strand
GGTATGAAATTGTTGCTATGAAAATTAACTGAGTTGCCCTGACAACTTTGAGGTAATCTTTCAACTGGTATTTGATTACTAGTATTGGTATTTACATCCCCTGTATACTGGGGCATGGGTCATATTTGGTTTTGTATTTCTGTATCAACATTTTGTTGCTTGTTAACTAGGTTTATCAAAAGACTCTCAATTCTATTGAAGTTCTGGTTTGATTCTCTTTGGTTATAATTAATTTGTTGGAATTGTGTGTCTAAATCTGACCTTAACCCCTGAATATCTCTTGAATGGGTACCTATTTGTTGTGACAAGAAATCAACTTTGCCTTTGAGGAAATGGTAATCTGTTTCATGTCTTGGTATTTCTTTTTTATTGGTATTATTTCTGTCATTTTCATGGTATGATTCCCTATCCACAGGTGAAGGTACCCTACTAGACCTATTTGAACAACTAGTAGGTGATGGTATTCTACTGGAAGCATTTGAGTGGATTTCACTTACAACACTGTATTCACTCATATTGGTATAAGAATAATTTCAATAATTTTTAACCCAAAAATATTTATACATAAAACCAGTCACAATAAAATTGTGGAGTGATCAGAATCCCACCGCCGGGCACCAAATGTTACACCTAGGTTGTAGGGGGGTTAATCCTAATACAAAGGATTCGGTAGCGAGCAAATTGGCCTAGGCACTGGTTTTCATGGTATACAAATGGTAAAACAGAATCCTGTATCAAATGGTAATTAGAACTGATAGAGCTGGTATTTTGGTCTATGGTACCTAAACCACTAGTGTTTTACTGGTAAACATAAACATTGGTAATATACATATATAGCTGCTTGTTACTGTCCTTTACTGAAGGTTACAAAATCCACAGAAATGCAACACAATGCAGTAGTAAAAATGAACAATATCTTAAGTTTCCATTATTTACTTGGTAACAATAAATATATAACAATAAAATAATTCCTCTGAGCGACTAGAAAACACCAGGGGACCCCCACACCGGACTGGGAATGGTTGTAAACTTATAGTAAAACTTGTAGTAAAACAGCGGAAATGGTGTCTACAGTGTAGACTTGTCACAGGTCAGTTGACGGGACACATAAAATGGGGGTAATCCGTACCAAAAATCTGGTAAATACAGGATTGGTTTTGATGGACTGCGGCTGGAATGCGCTCAAATATACTTTAGGGTTAGGTTCTTATATCAAAGCCCTGGTCTCGGGTCCGCAGTCTGAATAGCAGACGAATTTCGCGCTTTTATACCTTCGTGGACCCCAGTTAGGCCCTCTAGCCATTTTGATTGGCTGAAGGGCCCCAGGGTCCCCCGAAGCGCACATGCGCGAAGAACGTAAACAATGGCCGCTATCAGGACGATGCCGAAACACATGGGAAGGAAAGGGGAGGAATGGAGCATCGGGGACCTAATCCTAAGATAAAAGGGCCCGGAATAACAAATACATACCCTACGTGAATGAAACGTGAAGGTAATGAAACAGGACAGTGAATAATAAGGGAGAACTAAAGCTGGGTACATGTGGGGTCCCCCCTGGTCAAACAGTGAGAGCGAACTCTGTCCTAACATTCCCTTGCAAACACCCCATAACTATACAATCTAATAAACATAACGCGATTCCTGAAATAAAGAAGTGTTCATATATTCATTCAGTCCATTCATACGACAAAATCCAGACGACAACGGCCGCGATACGCAATGAATGAAAGTGAAAGTAGAAAGTCTGGATTGGGAAAATATGAAATAAATAATCACACACATACAATAAATACCTAACATTCTATCAACCTACCCCTAAGCGTAACATTATTATAGGATTAAACACTCATTTTTAGGAAATTATCTATGTATAAACTCCGGCAGCCCACTCACAAACTGAATAAAGTCCGAAGGACTTTATGTAAAGTTTGTGAGTGACCTGCTGGAGTTTATACATACATAATTTCCTAAAAATCAGTGTTTAATCCTTATAATTCCAACTTTGAACGTTAAAAACTGCCTGGTAACGACGTCTTTATTTGGTGCACTATATTTTTGCAGAGCGGATTAATGGGTAAATGGAAATATCGAAAAATATTTCTGTTTGCTATTCATGACGTTAACCAATGAAAATGAACGTTACAATTACATTTGGAATTGTTGTCTCATATGTCAGGAACAGCTTGGTCAGTGTCAAATTATTTTGCAGTAAACAGCCACATTATAAGCTAGTTCTTCTTGAGTACTGTTCTTGCTCCTCAAATTTTGACTCCAACATTTCAACTTTTTGTGTCAGATTTTCAACCTCATTTTGCTCATGAGATGATACCCCATCTTTAAAAATATCAATCATGACCCTATTATCTTTTATGTTTTTTCTTCTCCTTGAAGTTGTTCTCTTTGTGAATCTGAATCTTTTTGTAAAGCCATCACCACTTCAGTAAACATATGAAATATTTCCGCGATATGGTGATTGAAAAACATACGCAATTTACTTCTAAATACAAAATACCGAAGTTACTGTTAATTTAGTTTCTTCATGTGCGCATTTTGACGACTAATTTCTCCTTAGTGCAAATCAAATCGAAAGATTTGGAAATCCATATACCGAAATATGTGTAAAAGCTGATGGAGAACCAATTATCAATAGGATCTAAATAGTAAAGCCAAAATCAGCTAAGGACAGAGCTGTGCGAGAGGAAGATACTCCTTAGTTTTGAACAAAATTTTGTTTAATTTAGATATTGCAAGTTTATGAATAAAGCCAGTATTTGCACAAGCACTAAAGCACTGACTTCTGGATTAGTGAATACCCTCGGGAATTAACAGTCAACCAGCAGAGGCATCGGTCCAGTAATAAAAGAATATAAAAAACGTAAAAAAAACGTAGTAATGCGGAGGAAAACGTAGTAATACGTAAGGGACCGATATAATACATAGTAAAGAGTTAAGAAAACGTAGTAAAACGTAGACCTAAATCTGATAGATATAGAATAATGGTAGTTTTGAAGGTCGAGATAGAAAATATCACCGTATCGCAGCGAGTCCGATAGGACGAGCTGTGATACTAGTGATATTTTCTGTCGAGACCTTCAAAACTACCATTATTGTTTTTATCGGCAACATCGTAAGAGTCATGATGTCAATTTCATGACGTCATTGTCTGATATTTTCTTATATCAGGTCAGTACGGAGATACTGACAATATCAGTCAGTAAGATCAAAAAGAAAATGTACATATTGCCGATAAAACTTACTAAAACGTGGCAAAGCCTACTATAAACGTAGTGAAACGTATTTACACCTCTGAAGTAATATGCGTATGTCATTCCATCACCACATGGCGGAAATATTTGCAGAGACGTCTTGTGTGTATTTACTCTATATCCTCTCGTTGACTATGTATAAAAAGATCAGTATCGCTAAGCATGAATCAACAATGAAAGGATATGGAGTAAATTCATATCAGACAAGGTCTTTACAAAAACAAGGTTAAACCAAGCAACGGAACAACGATTTTATTGTTGTTCTTCATCTTTAAGTCACCTTACAACAATAGACGATGTTTTTTTTCTTATATCTTAAAGTAAGTTTAAGACGGCCTCTAGCCCTGATTTGAGCGTTGCTAGTAAGTAATGTTGTCTTTCTGGGAAAATATGTGCAGTTGTAATTATCATTAACTAACGATAAAATAACTCGTTCTGCTGTTAACATGCTTGTTTACTAAGCTAGTTCTCTGTTTTTAAATTCATAAAGAGGGGTTAATGAGTTTACATGTGACCATTATAGACATGGGACATCATTACTACATAGTGTTTTCATTTTCGATACATCAAATTTAAAACTCTATATTATTAACAGTCGGTCACTATACATGTACTTTCTACAATAAATAACTAAAAAACTAAAATAAATAAATAAATAAACAAAATGCTAGACTTTATTCATTTATTCTTATTTATTCTTCACATTTGCATGGAATTCTAAAGACATGGATGGCTTACTTTGTGCAAGAATAATAATAATGGTAACAATAGAAAAAAAATCTGGCATACTACTATAAAGGTTTTTATCGTTTAAATTAAAAAATGATTAAAATTACTGCCAGGTACGTAGTGGTACGCAGTAGAAACGTAGTACTCCGTTCTAATGCGTACAGAAACCTACCTTAACCACAGCGGAACGTAGTTGAAACGCAGCGAACCCTAGTAATACATACGAAAACGTTGTTTATGCGTCGCGAAATGCACGAAAGCTTAGGGAAATCAGGATGCTTCAAATCAAATAATCCGTAGCAAAACCGCGTAAAACGTAAGAAAACGTACTAAATCGTGGCAAAAACCTGGTAAAACGTACGAACCATCAAAAATAGCAAAAATGACATTAAACGTGGCCAAATATGAAACGTAGTAAAACGTAGCTCTTAAAATGTGACAATGAAACTGGGGCTTAAAATTCCAATGCCTATTTGTTCAGAGTGTAAGGATTTAAATTCATGTAATATTAGTAACATAATTTTTGAATGCTCATAAAATATAATGTCTTTCGATCTTTTGTCTTTTTGGCGTTCTCTTTTTTCCAGCGTCTCTGGAATTTGATTCATATAATGTTAGTATATATTGTTTTGTCGGTGTTTCATGAAACTGAAACTACAGTTTTATTTCATTTCCTTTAATAACCATACATTTCAGAGCTAATAAGGAAAGATGGGGGAATAGTACAAGTCCACACAGAATTCAGCCGGTAAAAGGATCTGTTCACATCACAGTTAATAGAGATTTTGTTGATTACGTCATTAATAACAACACAGCACTAGAGTTTTTGAATTGGACGTCCGGCACACAAATTCCTGATGAAACGTATTTTGCATCTATAAATCATAACCCACATTTAAAAGTGCCTGGTTCATACAAAGGTAAATATCTCTTGAATATAGAATTTTCAGAGCTTTTCGCAAAATAAAGTAAATGAGAAGTTAATTTAAAAGAAACAGAATTTCACTCTGGAAAACAATTCGGGAAGAAAAGCAGACAAACGACAGGAAGTATAATTTTCCTGTCCCATACTTGTTAATTTTCTGCCAATCTCAAATTCTAATATATCGAGTCATGACTCAATATTCAAGGGGGGGGGGGGTCCACACCCCTTACAGCAATCGCCAAATTTACCAAAAGTTTTTAGTTTTATACCATTTATTAAGGGGATACGATAGAGTAAAGATCCTGAACTGATTTTTTCGTGAAATTTTGAAATAAAGTAATTTGAATATGCTCTTTTCAAATCTGCAAAGAAAAGTATACCTTCATAATTTCGTTTTCGAGATAATAGCGACTCAAAATCGCCCATTTTTAAAAATATTTCGAAAAAATTGGATTTTTACACTAATTTTTAAATGATACTGAGACAATGAAAATCTACAGCAATAAAGATACTTACACAATACAATAAAAGTTCAACACTAGAGCTATGTACATGTTAACAGTTTATTGAGATGAGGACTGAAAAACTTTTTTGCTAACACGATACTAATTGAAGTGACCACTAATATAATTCCCCTCGAACACAGAAAAGAGACACTGTGTTGAAGACCGTATGGTGACCCCTAGATGCTTTGTTTTTTTGGTCGTTTAAACCTGGAGATGGGATGCTCTCTCCTTGACATTTACCTTATTTCCTCTTTTTTACATAAAAAGACATCTCTAATCAAGATCGGAAATATATCGTCCGAATTCCATTGCTAATTTTAGATCGAAAACAGCTTTATTTTACTACAATCGGTCAGAAATAAATATTAATGTCTTCCCAAGAGAAAGCATTCCCTATCAATGTTGCAGAAGGTTTGGCATGCGAGGATGAGGTTATATTCATGTTAAAGGAATGGATAAGAGTAGAAAAAATAAAGCAAGATCCAGGCTTACACAGAAGGGATTAACAAAGATCGATCACTAAAATTTTAAATCGGTTACTGAGTATTACGATGTGTTCTGCATGTTATTCCTAATCTCAAATTCTATTTTTTTTTACAGGCGAACCAGAAACGGACTGTAAAATAAAGCCACACCTTTCACGATTTAAGAACTGGGGATCATATACTTGTCATGGCAAAGTGGTTAGACAAATATGCATATTTGGAATTGCAGATTTACCATTGTTAGCTTCGAGACAAGAATTTTTTGCTAACAAATTTCACTTTGATTACCAGTCAAATGCATATCATTGCATGGATGAACTTATATTTAATCGCACAAGAGATGAATATTTTAAAACTTTGAAGTTCGATACAACGATGTACGAGTCACTTGAATATATTAAAAATACTTTATGATTGGTTGACTCTGTTATTCTATGGAGGTTTCCATGCTGAAATATATATTTTAGATGACATCCGCTATGTTATTTACAATGCTTGCTTTTCTGTTGGACGGCTGGATAGGTAATATATACTTTGGATTTCTAATTTCTTTGTCCAGGGATTTGAATATGACATTAACCATTCACTTACCAAACAGATCTTTCAACACCGTTTTCTATGTGATGGTTGCCACACGTGCAACAGACCATGGTTACCCTTCCGGAACACCTGATGATACCTCCAGTTTTGTTGTAGTTCACACTGCTAGAGCTTTTGTTTTGTGACGTTCTTGCTTGTTTTGTCTTTGTCCTGTTGTTTGCTGTGTTTTTTCCCTGAGCATCTTTCAAAATTGTCTGAAATTTCTGCAGAGAAAAATTTCAAACACACACAACAAACAATAAAAAAATGCAAGAACAAAAAACAAACAAAAAACCAAAAAATACAGAAATAGAAGTTTAAACAGTTATTGATAAGACATCAAAATATATTATTAAAATTCTATGTAGATATTGTGAGCACACTTATGCAGTATAGAGCTATTTAGTGATGCTCTCCTATTGTAATGATAAAGTTCATAAAAAAGATGGAACCAAGATGTTGGAACGTTTGAAAGTTTCTGTTGAGATTTCCTTTAGTTTAATAGATTCACTATATTACATCGGGAAGCACATATCGAAGCAATAGGGAAGAAAAGGGTGAACGTTTACAATTACAAAACCCTTACAGCACAAATGTAAAACAAATCGAGACAACATACACAGTAAAAACAAATGAGCAAAATTTTACAAGAAATCTCCATAAGACAAATACACAAGCAGTGCTACCAAAAAGAGATTCATGCCCTCTGCCGAGAATAGATGAAACACTTCTTTCTGTGCTGCCAAAACTAACTTAGAACTTTTTGATGATTTGTGGCATTACAAGTGACTGTTGGAGAGTGCAACTCACTAAAATTCTTTTCAGGTAGATGGGTTGATCTTTTGCAATTCAGGCTATTTGGTACGTATCTGCGATAGAAGTCTTGGAAACACTTTTATGAAAATAGTATATGCAAGACTACCACGGAAAATAATTTTAATATACAATATGATCATATTTCTAGAATTTTTACTAGGCATTTGCAAGACTAAGCGAAGCTAAATAAAAAAGCTAAAAAAAGTGTATTTTGGTACAAAAGCAATTACTTTGCTCGACAGATGGCAAGGGAATATCGCATTTAAAGAGAACGGACAAAGATAAATTGTGTCAAAGACTGACTAATGTCAAATACTGTACAGTAAATAAACTAAAACTTTAATATAATTTTGTCTTTGATCCTATTATAGAAGTTTTGGACAAATATGTGCCTTGATAACAACATCGAAAAGGAAAGTTGGTAATAGCAAATATTTTATATTGGGTTGAAAATTATACTTAAATTAACTACACGCATTTGTTAATCTCATAATGTTTAAATTTTCCTTATTGTCTTTTCAAACTAGTAAGTAAGTCAAAAAGCATTAATAAGATAATGCTGAAACTAAATATATAGCTAGTTTGTTATTTTGTTATTCCTATAAGGACAATGCGATTTTAAAGCTATTTTAAAATATAATATTTCGTGATAAGTAGCAAGCTGTTGATATGTAATAGTTACTATTCTTAATATATGACTTTCTATTATAAATTGGATGAAGTTTTGTAGACTCCCCATTGGTTTAGAGAATGACGTAATTAATTGAGTCACATGATCCAATCCTCAGACAAACAAAATGGCGAATCAGTGTCGAATGAGGGTTACGTTATCGTATGGGTAAACTGATCTTAAGTCGGAAACTTTTATTTTTAATCGTTTGTCATCTTAAGATCTAAATTTCTTACCATAAAATTAAGGTATGGATCCTGATTGCCCATTTTGATAGAAAAAAACAATAAAAGGATATGGGGTAAATATATATGAGAAAAGTCTCTACAAACAATATAGTAAAACCAACCATTGAAAAAAACTTTTATTGTTGTTTTTCATATTGAAAACACCATGAGGCCTCCAACAATGAGCTTTGCTCATACTTTATAGTAATGGCAAGACTGCCCTAGCAGCAGTTTGAGTGCAATTCTTTGCTAAATATCGAAAAGTGCTACATTCAAATCGTTTTTACTCATGGATACGGGATTGTCAACAAACAAAATAAACTGGCAAAGTGTTTTCTCCTGCAGTGTGGAGGCCGTAAAAAAGAATCCCCGTGCAAGAGATGTGTATGCTCTATATACATTTCAGTTATGATGTACTTGTGCTCGAGAAATTTCTCATATGGATGCACTATCATACTTTCAAATTTTGGCCTTTTTATTTTTATTATTTTTGGTACTACCTATATGTAAGTCTGACCACCAGTTGAATTGTCCACATCTCATGATTTAATTAAGCCAAGTTTTATTTCTTTCGTATGAAGTCAGGTTCATACAAGGGCTAGTTCAGAAAAAAGACAATAAGCTAGCCCAATCCTTCAATTTCAGTTTCCGTTCTATAGACAATGTTCTTTCATTGAACAATCCTCAATTTAAGGATAACCTTCATCTTATATACCCAAATGAACTCAAAATTAAAGAGATCACTGATACACCATCCTCAGCAACATACCTGGACCTTTACCTCTACATGGACGTCTGAAAACAAAACTTTATGACAAGCGTGATGATTTCGACTTTCCAATTTTGAGCAGTAATATTCCCATATCTCCGGCATATGGCGTGTACATTTCACAACTCATTCGCTATTGCCGTGCCTGTAGTTTGTACAACGATTTTGTCAACAGAGCGAAATTACTGCCTCAAAAACTTATACATCAAGGGTATGTTCAGTCACTGTTGCAATTGTCACTACAGAAGTTTAACGGTCGTCACCACAATTTGACAGACCATTACAATGTTTCTATTTCACAAATGAGAACAGATTCTTTAGGCAGATCCAGAGTTTGTAACGGACTGACTAACACCAACTGTGACAAAACCGGACTTTTCACTGGCAGTGTAACGGGTGCCACGCGTGGAGCAGGATCATGCTTACCCTTCCGGAGCACCTGATGATACCTCAGGGGTTCTCACTGCTAGTGCTTTAGTTGTGTGGCGTTCTTGATCATTTTTGTTTATTTGTATTGTCTTTGTCATACTCTCTCAATTCATGTGGGATTTGAATTGCCGTGATTTTGGATTTTTGATTTTAGAATTCCCCCTTCCTTGTCTTGCTTCGGTATTCGTTTGCCGATGTATTTGACTTGTTGAGTGCCATGTGGTTGTTTAAATGTTGTGATTGTCTTCTGTTAATTTTTTGTCGGGCAACGATGACAGCAATTGTAGGAGCACTTTGCCAGTTAATTTTATGTTTGTAATGTGGAGCATGGGTGTAGCGTTACTCGATAATTAGCCATGAATGCCGCTCAAACCGGTGCTTGGGGCTATAAACGGATGGTCAGAATAAAATTTAGAGATTGCAAAAATTTAAATGACAAAATTTGAAAGTACGATAGTATATCCAAATGAGAAATTCTCTCAACAACAAGTACACAGTAATTAAAATATATATAGAGCATACATGGAGTTCACACATTAAAAGGCGGCTATTTTTGAAAAGAAATAAAACAAGAGTAAAACAAACTGGAGATATGTTTTGGCCCGTGGCTTAAGTTTATTGGAATTATTTGGATTTCCTTATCAACCAAACTAATATTTTGTACAGAAAATTGAAGATATATAGAAAAGAGGATAAATGTAAAATTGCATTAGTAACGGCTTTATGATTTTTTGTTTTCTAACAGTGACATGATTTGGATTGTTTTCGGATTAGAGGAAGACACTAAGTTCCCAGTTTAATTGAAAATTAAAATGAATAATTCTGGCCTATAGATCTGGTGTCCTTGATTTATCTCATTCAGTGAATTACAACAGTAAATATATTTAAATTCAGAAGATAGTACATTGTAGATGTTCAAAATCTTAATACAAGCAATTAGTAAATATTGTTAAGGTAATAGGTACGTAAATATCAAATTTTCTGGATTTCAATAAAATTTAACATGCAATTGCATGAAATAGAGCTGGATATTAAAGTGAAAGAAAATCGGTTTCAGCTTTTTTAATGTCTGAAATATGAATGATTAAAATCAACAAGGTTTTTGAATTCATATAGAATCTATGTAAAACGTACAGAAAAATAGAACATCAATCTTCTTTAAATTGTGCTATTTTTAAAACGTATCCTACAATTTCCCTACAAAAATGAAATGTTTAAAACAATGAAATTTCCGTATAAATCATGTAAATTGTATATAGGGTCACCGAATTGGTTTAGCCGATATAAACAGTTAAATATAGGCTAGGCTCACCAAAAATGGACTTCTCTCGATAAAATGCGCCGTCAAAATAACGACGTCGTCGATAAAAGTTACGATTTCAGGCGTGATTAGAATGATGTTCCCCTACCTCGAAAACGAACTCGGTGACCATGTGAAAAAATTATATCAATAAATCGAAATCGGAAAACATCATATCAGTTTTACAGAAACATTGCAGAATACAGTTTGAAATGGCGACGATTTAAAGTGAAATTTAAAATTATTTTACCTTCATTCTAAAGCAAATCTATAAAATAACCCTGTGCCACCCTCTGAAAAAGAAGAAAAGAAAAAAGAAAAAAAAACGCAATCTAAATCTAAAATTTATATTAAAATGTATTACTATACTTTATCTTAGTAAATAGGCATCCTCAAATAATAACTATAGGTAATTTTACATGTAAATCTCAGCCTAATATTTGAGTATAGTTTACATTTGAATCACGAGATCAGCAAAACGTTCAATAGGCCGTAACGTTAAGAACGATAACTCGTGACGTTACGTTTTTCGGTATCGTGTTACCTTAAGCGCAGAAATATAGCAGAGGAACAAAATTATGATCGTTTCAATCCTTGTACATGTTTAAACATTTTACTACCGCACACAAATGAAATTTTTACACAGAACAAAAAGTTTGCAACAAAAGGACATAGCAAGACAATTGCATAGTATTAATTTCATATTATAGAAGTAAGTGAGAACCGAACCGTCAATTCAAAACGGAATCAACAAAGAAACAGACAAACATGAGTACAGCACAGAAAAGAAAACTGAACACACACACATACACACACAATAACCCAATAAAAAATCATGGGTAAAATCAGGTGCACCGGTAGATTAAGCATCTCCTGCTTCTTATAAGACACCCGCCGTGTTGAACATGTCAAATCCGGTAGTAAAGTCAAATCCGGTAGAGGAAACCACAGTAAAGCTTCAAAGGGAAAGGCCTGTTATCATCCGGGAAAAAGATATCCCTTGGCGGTCCACAAGATGGTGATATCGACCGTAAAACTTCTGGAGGAATGACTTCAAGTTTGGGTAACATACTCTTGTTTATGTAACCTATTTGTGAGCAACCGACCCCAATCAAGGAAGTCACTGTATCGAAAACAAGCTCTTGAATAGCGAATGGGCTAGGAGATGTAAACTCCGTATGCCAGGGCTGTTGAGGTGTTGCTACAAAGAAAAGGGAAGTTGACTATTGGAAAGGTGAAGTCATCGCGTTTGTCGTACAAGTTAGTTTGAAGTCTACCTATGTTGTCAATTTCAAGATGAAGGTCAAGGAATGAGGCTGATGTGGAAGTGTCTGCAGATTGTTTAGCGACAAAATATCATCTTTGTAACGGAAGCTTCAATTGAAGGATTGGGCCAGTTTTTTATCTTTATTTTGACGAAGCCCTTCGATGAATTCAGCCTCATAAGAGTGGAGAAATAGATCGGCTAGGAGAGGTGCACAAGTTATGCCCATAGGAATATTCCGATAGTCTGTTGAAAAACAAGTCCTCCAAACTGGACAAAAATATTGTCGATAAGAAACTAATATTTTAATCACTTCTTCCTCTGTATATTTTTCTCCGATACGGGGTTATTTTTCACAAAGTAGGCTTGATCTCTACCTACAACAACGTACCTATATCTTCGTTCACCGTTCTTACGTGAGAAACATGTATGAATTAAACCTTTCAGTCGAGATTTTAGTGGTTCGTGAGGAATGGTAGTGTAAAGTGTGGAGAAGTCAAAGTTTAATGCTGTTACAGTGTGATAATCTTTGGATCTTAAAAAAGGGGGATTTCGAAAATTTGTTAGAATGGTGGGAAGAAAGTAAAGTTAGAATTAAACATTTGACGATACAAATTTCCAAAAAATTAAAAATATCTGACAAACAAATAAGGGAATGGGAGAAAAGACTAGAAATATTAGTGCGGAATGTTCTGGATAGACAGGATGAAATTGGTATATTGGAAAATAAAATTGAGGATTATTATGATAAAAAAGCCGAGGCCGCAAGAATACGATCTAGATCCAATTGGTATGAAAAGGGGGAAAATCAACAAAATATTTTTTTAGTCTAGAGAAAAAACGGGCTTTTGAGAAACTTTGGACGAGGGTGAAAACATCAAATGGACAATATAAGGAGGATATCGGGTCTATTTTAGGGGAACAAACGGATTATTTTGAAAAGCTGTTTACATCGGAAGGATGGGATAGGGAAGCCGCAGAGGAGCTCTTGCAAAATATAGAAAACCGGGTAAGTGAAGGGGATAGGAATTTATGTGACCAAGAAATAACGATGGAAGAATTGACCAAAGCTGTAAAAAAACTTAAAGAAGAGAAATCACCTGGGGAGGACGGGATAGTTAGTGAATTTTATAAAGTGTATTGGTATCTTATCGGAGATGATTTTATGTCTGTGGTAAGAGAAATTTTTAATACTAATACACTTTGTAGTTCATAATATATTGGAGTAATTACGCCCCTTTTTAAATCGGGGGAACGGGAAGATATTAAAAATTGGCGACCGATTACTTTACTAAATTCTGATTATAAAATTATTTCAAAGCAGTCCGGTATCCAGTGGTATTTAAACAAAAGAATGTGAGCTCTCGTTTAGAAAAGATAAAAAAAAGTCGATTGCATTGTTTAGGTCTGTTGTTAGGTGCTTTAAAAGTTACTTATAATGTGAAATATTCTACTTTTTCATGTGCATGTGACAGACTTTTTATATACAAATGACAAAAAGTTTTTGATTGAAAGTACTTTGTATATTTTAGAAGAAAAATGATATTTTCGATAATTTTCCTCTTATATAGATTTGTGGATCGTATCGTTTTTTAAACCCTGACATTGACCAGAAAAAATGTGCATTTTCTTATAACATAATAATAATCTTTTCATGTGCCGATTTTCGTCAGGGTACATGCAGCGGTTCAGATACAATAAATTATAAAAAAGACGATAATTCGCTGTTTTACTTTCCATTTTTGTTTACAAAATCGATCACTACTCACTCATACGCGTGGTTTCTTTCAATAAAGACACGCCTCTTTTTCCTGATCGATACGTAGACTTTACCATTGAACCAATGAAATCTTGTGATGATGATTACCTTTGAAATCATGGGTATAAAAGGTTAATGGCGCTGTTTCAGGACAACATAATTTTCTTAGCAACAACGAAAGACCTTTTGGATGTCAATAAATTGATCTATTAATGATGCATGTTAAAAAATCTATCTGTACATACAATTTTGTCAGGGTACATGCATTTTAACACCCGATAGCACTTGATTTTGACCAGTCTGTCAATTGAATATTTTTTTCACGACAGTTGATTATTTAAGAAATTCTCGTATTTATCCTTCTTGTGGACAAGTTCAATAATTTTTCCGTACAGAGCAAAGGTCTGGTAATTGAATGACGTTTGAACTAAATATTGTATTCGTCTGTTTCTTTTTTTACTCTTAGCATTTTGTCGATTGTTTACTTTCGTCGCCATGCTCTTATTTTGATCAGAAATTGTTATAATCACAGGAGAGTTTTTCTAGAAGGGAGATAATTTTATAGCACTAGATTTCGCGCTGAAAGGTGTTAGCGGAAAGATTAAAACGTGTATTGCCGAATATAATAGATACGGACCAGAAGGGATTTGTTTAGGGTATAAAAATATTTCAGGGTAATAGATTGCTCCAAGACATTATTGATTATACTGACATGGAAGATGAAGAGGGAGCAATTATTTTTCTTGATCAGCAAAAAGCTTCCGATAGGGTTGAATGGGGATGGGTGAATTTGTGTCTGAAAAATTTTGGATTTGGAGAAAAATTCATAGGGTGGGTAAATATGCTTTTTAAGAATTTCAAAACCTGTGTCCAAACAAATGGATTTATTTCAAAACTTGTAAGTCTTACTCGATCAATCCGCCAGGGGTGTCCAATTTCACCGATGCTGTACATATTGCAAGCGGAGCCGCTGGCAGCGTCGATAAGACTTACATAGAAGGAATACAACTTCCAGTTCGAGTAGGGGAAGGTATGGAGGCAAAGTTGAACATGTTCGCGGATGATACACAACTTCTCAATGAAACTGAAAGGTCTATTGAAGAAACATTTAAGGTAATTGAAATTTACGAAAAGGCATCAGGGGCAAAAATGAATATGAATAAAACTGTGGGGATGTATTTAGGGAGATGGCGAAACAAGAAACCAATCTTTAAAAAAATCAAGTGGTCGAAACAACCAGTGAAAGCTTTAGGAGTTATGCATGGATATGGGGTAGACTTGGATAAAATTTGGTTGAAAAAATTAACAAAATCAAATCGTGTATGGCTGTCTGGAAGTCTAGAGATCTGACATTTGATGGGAAAGTTTTAATTATTAAATCGTTTGTAGTATCGACGATAGGTTTCGAAATTGAAATGCGTGGAATACCGGATAAATATGAACGTGAAATAAATAAGCTAATTTGGGATTTTGTATGGGATCAGATTTCGCGTGAAGTCTGTTGCCAGCCAAATTCGAAAGGGGGTATGGGAATGATAAATCTGAAACATTTTATCAAATCGAAACATATCAAAAGTATGCATTGTTTAATTAATTCGGAGCGAGATAAGTGGAATGCCATAGGTAAATTTTGGCTTACATCACATGATGAAAAATTCGATACGGATTTTTTCTTGTGTACATGTTCAAGCGCTGAGGGACTAGACAACGTACGTCTCCCTATTTATTATCAAACTCTTTTGGATTCTTGGACGGAATTTCAGAAACTTCAAGAATTCTCGACAAAAACCGAAATCCTTGAACAAAATTTATTCGGAAATTCTAAAATTAGATTCA